>JARQOD010008062.1:0-37008 GCA_033576555.1 Oophaga sylvatica
GGGGTGAAAACCATATGCCCAAAAAACGGGGACTTACCAGTGGACTCGCTCCGCCTATTGTTAAGAGCGAACTCTGCCAGAGGCAAATAAGAAGACCAGTCCTCTTGGTTCTCTGAGACTAAACACCGGAGATATGTCTCTAATCTCTGATTCAGACGCTCTGTCTGACTATTGGTCTGCGGATGAAAAGCCGAAGAAGATGACAACTGCATCCCCCGACGAGAACAAAATGCCCTCCAGAATTTGGACACAAACTGAGACCCCCGATCCGACACCACATCGGAAGGCAACCCGTGAAGTCTCACAATCTCCCCAATGAACACCTGCGCCAGAGTTTTAGCATTAGGAAGAGCAATAAAATGTGCCATCTTACTGAACCTGTCAACTACAACTAGTATGACAGTTTTACCTGAAGACGGAGGGAGGTCCGTAATGAAGTCCATAGACAGATGGGTCCATGGACGCTCCGGGATTTTCAACGGTAAAAGGGCCCCAGACGGACGGGTATGTGGGGTCTTAGAGCGCGCACATACCCCACAGGACGCGACAAAAGTTACCACCTCTTTATTTAAGTTAGGCCACCAAAACCGGCGAGAAAGGAGATCTACAGTTGCTTTACTCCCTGGGTGTCCTGCCAAAGCAGAATTATGATGTGCCTCGATAACCTTTTCTCTTAACTGATCTGGAACAAACAGTTTCCCTGGAGGTCCTACAGGGGCGTCCCCCTGAGCCTCCAATACCTCCTCCTCAAGCTCAGAGCATACAGCCGACACCACAACTCCCTCCTGAAGAATAGGAACCGGGTCATCCGTCTTCCCGGCCCCCGGGAAACTACGAGATAAGGCATCAGCCTTTACATTTTTTGACCCAGGACGATATGTGACGACAAAATTAAACCTGGTAAAGAACAACGACCATCTAGCTTGTCTGGAATTCAGACGTTTTGCAGACTCTAAATACAGTAGGTTCTTGTGATCAGTAATGACGGTGACCGGGTGGACTGCCCCCTCCAAAAAGTGACGCCATCTTCAAAAGCCAACTTAATGGCCAAGAGTTCCCTATTGCCGACATCATAATTCCTCTCGGCGGACGACAATTTTTTAGAGAAGAAAGCGCACGGATGCCATTTACCAGGGGACGGACCTTGAGATAATACCGCACCCACTCCTACGTCAGATGCGTCTACCTCCACAATGAACGGTTGTGATGCATCAGGTTGGATGAGTATGGGTGCTGAAGCAAAACATTTTTTCAAGGAGGAAAATGCTTGACAAGCCTTGTCAGACCACCTAGAAAAATCCGTCCCTTTTTTTGTCATGTCAGTGAGAGGTTTGACAACGGATGAGAAATTACGAATAAATTTCCGGTAGTAGTTAGCAAACCCCAGGAAACTGTCACGCTGTATAGCAGATATATATATATGTGATGACAGTAATCTATATCAAAAGGGCAACATACTATATAACATGCGCATAGATATATGATAACATAGAATTACCTGACAGAATGTCCAGTGGGTCAATACGGAATCCGTTATACGCTGTCTCCGGCTAGAGGGTGACCGGGGTCTATGCTGACCCTAAACTGGGGTCCTAACTAATCCCTCTACCTGGAGGTACTGTTAAAGGTACAGAGGTCCAGGCCACCAGCGTAAACCCTGTCTCCTATCAATCCCTGCCAACTGTAATCTAGTCCTAAGAAGGACCCTGATTACCACCAAAGGGAATGAACAGGTAACGGTTAATGAACAGAAAGACATACAAGAAAGACAAGAAATAAAGTAAATAAAGTCTTACATACAACACTCACACACAGTAGGAACACCTAAGGTCTCAGAGATAAACTATAAGCTATAAGAGTAAAAACAACTAAGGAGCTCTTAGCTTAAGTATTCTCAGAACCGATCCAGTCTGCTAGACTACATGAATGCTTTCACCGGCATCTAACACACAGACTGGCAGGAATATAAAGGAAGCTAATTAGTAAATAATCAAAAGCAGCCGGGCGAGGCTGGACCTAGTCTTAGCAAAGAGCTAGGTAAAATTAACTCCCTCATTACCAAACACAAAGAAACAGCAACTCAGCTGTGAGAAGTCAGAGTGTGTAATCGCGACGATCCTTGTGGCGATACACCCATGACAGTACCCCCCCCTCTACGAGGGGACTCCGGACCCTCAGGGCCAGGTCTGCCCGGGTGAGTTGTGTGTGATAGGTCCGAACCAATCGATCTGCGTTAACATCAGACGCAGGGACCCACGTCCTCTCCACAGGACCATACCCCCTCCAATGAACCAAGTACTGAAGGGATCGGCGACTGAGACGTGAGTCAATGATTTTCGACCCATGAAATTCCACGTTATCATTGACCACCACTGAAGGAGGAGGTAGAGGTGACGGTATGACTGGTGCCACATACTTTTTAAGTAAAGACTTGTGAAACACATTATGAATTTTAAACGTAGGAGGGAGGTCAAGACGAAATGCCACCGGATTAATTATGGAACTAATCCTGTACGGCCCGATGAATCTGGGACCCAACCTCCAGGAGGAAACTTTAAGTTTTATATTCCTGGTAGACAACCAAACCAGATCGTTCACCTTCAGATCTAGACCAGAAACTCTCCCCCTATCAGCCATCCGTTTGTAACGGTTCCCCGTAACCTTCAGTCTTAACCGATCTGGAACTATCAGTCTCCCTGGAAGTCCCACAGGGGCGTCCCCCTGAGCCCCCAATACCTCCCCCTCAAGCTCAGAGCATACAGCTGACACTACAACTCCCTCCTGAGGAATAGGAACCGGATCATCCGTCCTCCCGGCCCCTGGGAAAGTACGAGATAAGGCATCAGGAAGCAACTTTATTGAGCAGTCATATGCGCGATGAGGAGGTAACTCTTTACACCCCTCCTCTGAGAACATCTCCCCAAAGTCCTTCAGAAAAGGAGACAAAGTCCTAGGCACAACCGCACCGATGACCGTGCTCATGCAGTTATTCCTGCAAAATTCACCCCACTGGCTAATCTTTCCGGATTGCCAATCAATCACTGGGTTATGTTTAGCCAACCAAGGAAGTCCCAACACAATAGGAGTAGGTAGACCCTCCAACACATAACAAGACAATTGCTCTTTATGTATTGCCCCTACTCGAAGATCTATGTTATGAACAGCTTGTACCAAGCTACCTTGACCGAGAGGTCTAGAATCAATAGAGACTATAGGGACCGGTTTGGCCAATACACTCAGTTGCATACCATGCACCTGGGCAAACCGAGCGTCCACCAGATTAGCCCCGGACCCACTATCAAGAAAAACAGAAATCCTCTCAGTTCTAGTACCAATCACCACCTCCGCAGGCACGAGAAACTGAGAGGGATTTGGGGACGAAATACACACTCCCAGGTTAACTCCTTTGCTCAAAGAGGCCCGGGATGGACACCCCCCAACAAAATGTCCCTCTCTCCCGCAAAAGAAACACCTTCTAGTCTTGCGGTGCACCGCCGATTCCCTCCTACCAAAGGATGTCCCTCCCAACTGCATGGGCTCCTCAGAACAGACCAGGGGAACCTCAGTATAAGGGACTTTAGTAGTAGGTGGAGTCATCACGGGAGGCGGAGTTACCTCGCGTCTTCCCCGAATTCGTCTATCAATGCGAATAGCGAGGGCCATAGCAGCCTCCAGTGATGGAGGAGAATCATACTGAGCCAACACATCTTTTAATTTGTCAGACAACCCTTGACAAAACTGGCTCCTAAGAGCTGGGTCATTCCACTGAGTATCTGTTGCCCATCTACGGAACTCAGAAGAATATTCCTCCGCTGGACGATTTCCTTGCCGTATTTTACGTAACTTTGTTTCAGCAAGGGAAACACGATCCGGATCATCATATACCAGACCCAGGGCAGTAAAAAATCGATCCACTGACTGGAGATCTGGGGAGCCTGGAGGAATAGAGAACGCCCAAGATTGAGGGTCCCCTTGTAAGAGCGAGATAACAATTCCCACCCTCTGCTCTTCACTCCCAGATGACCGAGGCCGTAGCCGAAAGTACAATTTACATGCCTCCCGGAAAGTAAAAAATTTGTCCCGCCCACCAGTGAACCTGTCCGGGAGAGCAACCTTAGGTTCAGATCTGGTTTGCTCCGGGGGGGACAAAACCTTGGACTTAATGTCTGCAAACTCCATGGACAGCCCCTGCAACTGCCGGGCCAGCTGGGCTACTGGATCCATGACAGCTGGGGAGAATCTTTAGTATGGGCCGGTGAAAATGTCACGCTGTATAGCAGATATATATATATGTGATGACAGTAATCTATATCAAAAGGGCAACATACTATATAACATGCGCATAGATATATGATAACATAGAATTACCTGACAGAATGTCCAGTGGGTCAATACGGAATCCGTTATACGCTGTCTCCGGCTAGAGGGTGACCGGGGTCTATGCTGACCCTAAACTGGGGTCCTAACTAATCCCTCTATCTGGAGGTACTGTTAAAGGTACAGAGGTCCAGGCCACCAGCGTAAACCCTGCCTCCTATCAATCCCTGCCAACTGTAATCTAGTCCTAAGAAGGACCCTGATTACCACCAAAGGGAATGAACAGGTAACGGTTAATGAACAGAAAGACATACAAGAAAGATAAGAAATAAAGTAAATAAAGTCTTACATACAACACTCACACACAGTAGGAACACCTAAGGTCTCAGAGATAAACTATAAGCTATAAGAGTAAAAACAACTAAGGAGCTCTTAGCTTAAGTATTCTCAGAACCGATCCAGTCTGCTAGACTACATGAATGCTTTCACCGGCATCTAACACCCAGACTGGCAGGAATATAAAGGAAACTAATTAGAACATAATCAAAAGCAGCCGGGCGAGGCTGGACCTAGCCTTAGCAAAGAGCTAGGTAAAATTAACTCTCTCATTACCAAACACAAAGAAACAGCAACTCAGCTGTGAGAAGTCAGAGTGTGTAATCGCGACGATCCTCGTGGCGATACACCCATGACAGAAACGCTGCAGTGCTTTAAGATCCTCTGGCCGATCCCATTCAAGCACAGCCTTCACTTTCCCAGGGTCCATACGGAAACCGGAAGCTGACACCAGGAATCCTAAAAACTGAAGTTCCTGTACGGCGAATACACACTTCTCCCATTTGGCGTACAGCTTATTGTCTCGCAAGATCTGCAACACCTGTCTCACATGCTCCTGATGAGACACAAGATCCGGCGAGTAAATTAAGATGTCATCTAAATAAACGACCACAAACTGCCCCACAAGGTGGCGAAAGATGTCATTAACAAAATGTTGAAACACCGCCGGGGCAGTAGTCAGACCGAAAGGCATGACAAGGTTCTCATAATGTCCCTCCGGAGTGTTAAACGCCGTCTTCCACTCATCCCCTCCTTTATCCTAATCAGATTATACGCCCCCCTGAGATCCAACTTAGAGAACCATTTGGCGCCCACAATCTGATTGAAGAGATCAGGAATAAGTGGGAGCGGATACGGATCTCGGACCGTAATCCGATTAAGCTCACGGAAATCCAGGCAAGGGCGTAGGCCTCCATCTTTTTTCTTCACAAAGAAGAACCCCGCGGCCACTGGGGAAGATGAAGGTCTAATATGCCCCTTGGCCAGACTTTCCGAAATATAATCCTTCATAGCTTGCCTCTCAGGACCAGAAAGGTTATATAACCTAGATTTAGGTAACTTAGCATCAGGAAGCAATTTTATAGCACAGTCATACGCGCGATGAGGAGGTAATTCTTGACACCCTTCCTCTGAAAACACATCCTCAAAGTCCTCCAGAAAAGGAGGTAAGGTTCTAGGCACGACCGCACCGGTGACCGTGTTCATGCAGTTAGTATTGCAAAATTCACCCCACTGGCTTATCTCTCTGGATTGCCAATTAATAACTGGGTTATGTTTAGTTAACCAAGGAAGTCCCAACACAATAGGAGTGGGAAGGCCCTCCAACACATAACAAGACAATAGTTCTTTATGTATTGCCCCCACTCGAAGGTCTATGTTATGCACGGCTTGCACAAAGCTACCTTGACCGAGAGGCCTGGCGTCAATAGAGAATATAGGGATAGGTTTGGCCAATACACTCAGTTGCATACCTTGCACCTGGGCAAACCGAGCGTCCACCAGATTAGACCCGGCCCCACTATCCAGAAGAACAGAAATCCTCTCAGTTCTCGTACCTACCACCACCTCCGCTGGTACGAGAAACTGAGACGGACTTGGGGACGAAATACATACTCCCAGATTGTCGTCCACCACACAACCTGGGATCAACAGTTTTCCGGCGACTCCTTGCTCAGCAAAGTACGGGATGGACACCCCCAACAAAATGTCCCTTTCTCCCGCAGAAGAAACACTTTCCTGTCTTGCGGCGCACCGCCGATCCCCTCCCTCGAAACGATGTCCCTCCTAACTGCATAGGCTCCTCAGAACAACCCAGGGGAACCTCAATATAAGGGACTTTAGTAGAAGGTGGAGTCATCACCGGGGGCGGAGTTACCTCGCACCTCTCCCGAAGCCATCTATCAATGCGAATCGCAAGGGCCATAGCGGCCTCCAGTGACGGGGGAGAATCATACTGCGCCAACACATCTTTTAATTTGTCAGATAACCCTTGACAAAACTGGCTCCTAAGAGCCGGGTCATTCCACTGAGTATCTGTGGCCCATCTACGGAACTCAGAAGAAAATTCCTCTGCCGGACGATCTCCCTGCTGTATCTTACGTAACTTCGTTTCAGCAAGGGAAACCCGATCCGGGTCATCATATACCAGACCCAGGGCAGTAAAAAATCGATCTACTGACTGGAGAGCCGGGGAGTCCGGAGGAAGAGAGAACGCCCAGGATTGAGGGTCCCCTTGTAAGAGTGAGATGACAATTCCCACCCTCTGATCTTCACTCCCCGAAGACCGAGGCCATAGCCGAAAATATAATTTACATGCCTCCCGGAAGGTAAAAAATTTGTCCCGCCCACCAGTGAACCTGTCCGGGAGAGCTACTTTAGGTTCAGATCTGGTTTGCTCCCGGGAGTACAAAACGTTGGACTTAACGTCCGTCAGCTCCGTGGACAAACTCTGCAACTGCTGAGCTAACTGGGCTACTGGATCCATGGTAGCTGGGGAGAATCTTTAGTGTGGTCGGTGAAAATGTCACGATGTATAACAGATATATTCTATGATAGTAACATATATCTAATGTGACAACATTCTATATTTCATATGTCCTATTAAAGGAATAGAAGAATCCAGGATATCTATAAACAGAAAGACAGTGAGGAAACACTTAGCTAACCTAAATGAATTCAAGTCTCCAGGCCCAGATGAATTACACCCCAGAATACTGAAGGAGATAGCAGAAGAAATTCTTGAACCACTGTCCATAATCTTTGAAAATTCTTGGAGAACAGGTGAAGTCCCAGAAGACTGGAGAAGAGCAAATGTTGTTCCTATCTTCAAAAGGGGAAGAAGGTGGACCCAGGGAACTACAGGCCGGTGAGTCTGACTTCTATACCAGGAAAGATCTTTGAACAAATTATTAAAGAACATGTATGTAAGTACCTGCATAAGAATGAAGTGATTAAACAGAGTCAGCATGGGTTTGTAACTAATAAGTCATGTCAGACTAACTTAATTTCCTTCTATGACAGAATCACTGACTGGGTGGATCAGGGAAATGCTGTAGATATAGTATATCTTGACTTCAGCAAAGCATTTGACAAAGTATCTCACACAATCCTTATTGAAAAAATGACTAAGTATGGAATGGACAAGGCAACTGTTAGGTGGATTCATAACTGACTGAGTGATCGGACTCAAAGAGTCGTCGTAAATGGCTGCACATCCAGTTGGAAGAATGTCTCAAGTGGGGTACCACAAGGCTCTGTTTTGGGCCCTGTATTGTTCAACATCTTTATCAATGATTTAGATGAAGGAATTGAGGGTAAACTGATCAAATTTGCTGATGACACAAATCTAGGAGGGGTAGCTAATACTAGAGAAGAGAGAGAGAGGATTCAAAAAGATATAAATAAACTGGAGCAGTGGGCAGCAACTAACAGAATGGTTTTTAACAGGGAAAAATGCAAAGTACTACATCTGGGCAATAAAAATGAAAAAAGCATATACAAAATGGGAGGAATAGGGCTAAGTAACAGCACATGTGAAAAAGACTTGGGTATACTAATTGATCACAGACTGAACATGAGTCAACAGTGTGATGCAGCAGCAAAAAAGGCAAATACAATTCTGGGATGTATCAACAGAAGCATACAGTCTAGATCACGTGAGGTCATTATTGCCCTCTACTCCTCTTTGGTCAGACCTCATCTGGAATACTGTGTCCAGTTTTGGGCACCACATTTTAAAAAAGACATCAACAAACTGGAGCAAGTTCAGAGAAGAGCCACCAGAATGGTGACCGGTCTGCAAACCATGTCCTATGAGGAACGGTTACAGGATTTGGGAATGTTTAGCTGCAAAAAAGAAGACTGAGAGGAGACTTAATAGCTGTCTACAAATATCTCAAGGGCTGTCACATTGTAGAAGGATCATCTTTATTCTCATTTGCACAAGGAAAGACTAGAAGCAATGGGATGAAACTGAATGGGAGGAGACACAGATTAGATATTAGAAAAAACTTTTTGACAGTTAGGGTGATCAATGAGTGGAACAGGCTGCCACGAGAGGTGATAAATTCTCCTTCAATGGAAGTCTTCAAACAGAGGCTGGACAGACATCTGTCTGGGATGATTTAGAGAATCCTGCTTTGAGCAGGGGGTTGGACCAGATGGCCCAGGAGGTCCCTTCCAACTCTACCATTCTATGATTCTATGATTCTATGATATAATAGAAAATATGAACATGTATACATAGTATCTGCCAGCATTGTCTTACCTGACATCATATCCTATGTATTGTGGGTCTATACTGTATACGTGTCACGCTGTCTCAGGATAAAGGTGGACCGGGGTCTATGCTGACCCTAAACTGGGGTCCTGACTAGTCCCTCTACCTGGAGGTACTGTTAATGGTACAGAGGTCCAGGCCGCCAGCGTAACCCTGTCTCCTGTAGATCCCTGACCACTGTAATCTAGTCCTGAGAAGGACCCTGATTACCACCACAGGGAATGGGCAGGTCACAGCTTACACACAGTCTAAGACAAACGAGACAGACAAGGGGTAAAGAAAATACTGCCTTGCATACAAAACTTCCACTACAGAGGAACACAAAAGGTTAAGGAGATAAACAATAAGCGAGGAGAGGATAAACCACAACAGGCACTCTTAGCTTAAGTCTACTCAGAAACGATCCGCTCTGCTGGTCTGAATGAATGCTTTCACCGACAACTTCCCCAGCAGACCAGCAGGTATATGAAGGAAGCTAATTAACAACACATCAATCGCAGCTGGGCGAGGCTGGTCAGTCCAGCACCGAGAGAGAAAGAATTAACTCCCTCAGTGCCGAAAAACACCCAGCACCAGAAACTCAGCTGTGCGAAGTCAGGGTGTGCAATCCCGACGATCTTCGCCGCGACACACCTGTGACACCAGCTATTCGGTTTGCTGAACATTTCTATATTGTGCTGTGCACTTTATTACAATTGAAAAAGATCTCTGTTACTTTTGGTTGGACTTCTACTTTGTTAAATACATTTGTTTAACTCAGCTTTGGTCTCAGATTTGTTTTATTCCATGCAATCAGATTCCATAGTACCCACATAATTGTTACACATCCATCCACACTGCAGGACCTCGATAGCTGGTAGTAAGGTCCCCAGAGACAGGCAAGCCAGGCCAAGCTCAGAGTCACCGTGGTGACATCAATCAACACTACAAGACCCCGAAAGCTGGTAGTAAGGTCCCCCATAGACAGACACGCCGGGTTGAGTTCAGATCTGCCGCAGTGACATAGAGGAGGGATCAGATCCACCCTGTATTAGACATATAGGAGGGATCAGATCCACCCTGTATTAGACATAGAGGAGGGATCAGATCCACCCTGTATTAGACATAGAGGAGGGATCAGATCCACCCTGTATTAGACACAGAGGAGGGATCAGATCCACCCTGTATTAGACATAGAGGAGGGATCAGATCCACCCTGTATTAGACATAGAGGAGGGATCAGATCCACCCTGTATTAGAACAGAGGAGGGATCAGATCCACCCTGTATTAGACATAGAGGAGGGATCAGATCCACCCTGTATTAGACACAGAGGGATCAGATCCACCCTGTATTAGACATAGAGGAGGGATCAGATCCACCCTGTATTAGACATAGAGGAGTGGATTCAGATCCACCCTGTATTAGACATAGAGGAGGGATCAGATCCACCCTGTATTAGACATAGAGGAGGGATCAGATACACCCTGTATTAGACATAGAGGAGGGATCAGATACACCCTGTATTAGACATAGAGGAAGGATCAGATCCACTCTGTATTAGACATAGAGGAGGGATCAGATCCACCTGTATTGACATAGAGAGGATCAATCACCTGTATAGACATAGAGGAGGGATCAGATCCACCCTGTATTAGACATAGAGGAGGGATCAGATCCACCCTGTATTAGACATAGAGGAGGGATCAGATCCACCCTGTATTAGACATAGAGGAGGGATCAGATCCACCCTGTATTAGACATAAGGAGGGATCAGATCCACCTGTATTAGACATAGAGGGGGAAACAGATCCACCCTGTATTAGACATAAGGAGGATCAGATCCACCCTGTATTAGACATAGAGGAGGGATCAGATCCACCCTGTATTAGACATAGAGGAGGGATCAGATCCACCCTGTATTAGACATAGAGGAGGGATCAGATCCACCCTGTATTAGACATAGAGGAGGAATCAGATCCACCCTGTATTAGACATAGAGGAGGATCAGATCCACCCTGTATTAGACATAGAGGAGGATCAGATCCACCCTGTATTAGACATAGAGGAGGGATCAGATCCACCCTGTATTAGACATAGAGGAGGGATCAGATCCACCCTGTATTAGACATAGAGGAGGATCAGATCCACCCTGTATTAGACATAGAGGAGGATCAGATCACTCCTGTATTAGACATGAGGAGGGATCAGATCCTCCGTGTATTAGACAGAGAGGAGGGATCAGATCCTCCGTGTATTAGACATAGAGGAGGGATCAGATCCCTGTATTAGACATAGAGGAGGGATCAGATCCCTCTGTATTAGACATAGAGGAGGGATCAGATCCACCTGTATTAGACAGAGAGGAGGGATCAGATCCTCCTGTATTAGACAGAGAGGAGGGATCAGATCCCCGTGTATTAGACAGAGAGGAGGGATCAGATACCCTGTATTAGACATAGAGGAGGGATCAGATTCACCCTGTATTAGACATAGAGGAGGGATCAGATTCACCTTGTATTAGACAGAGAGGAGGGATCAGATCCTCCGTGTATTAGACAGAGAGGAGGGATCAGATCCTCCGTGTATTAGACAGAGAGGAGGGATCAGATCCTCCGTGTATTAGACAGAGAGGAGGGATCAGATCCTCCGTGTATTAGACATAGAGGAGGGATCAGATTCACCCTGTATTAGACATAGAGGAGGGATCAGATCCACCCTGTATTAGACATAGAGGAGGGATCAGATCCACCCTGTATTAGACATAGAGGAGGGATCAGATCCACCCTGTATTAGACATAGAGGAGGGATCAGATCTACCCGGTATTAGACAGAGAGGAGAGATCAGATCCACCGTGTATTAGACATAGAGGAGGGATCAGATACACTCTGTATTAGACATTGAGGAGGGATCAGATCCACCCTGTATTAGACATAGAGGAGGGATCAGATCTACCCTGTATTAGACATAGAGGAGGGATCAGATACACCCTGTATTAGACATTGAGGAGGGATCAGATCCACCCTGTATTAGACATAGAGGAGGGATCAGATCCACCCTGTATTAGACAGAGAGGAGGGCTCAGATCCTCCGTGTATTAGACAGAGAGGAGGGATCAGATCCACCCTGTATTAGACATAGAGGAGGGATCAGATCCACCCTGTATTAGACATAGAGGAGGGATCAGATCCACCCTGTATTAGACATAGAGGAGGGATCAGATCCACCCTGTATTAGACATAGAGGAGTTATCAGATCTACCCGGTATTAGACAGAGAGGAGAGATCAGATCCACCGTGTATTAGACATAGAGGAGGGATCAGATACACCCTGTATTAGACATTGAGGAGGGATCAGATCCATCCTGTATTAGACATAGAGGAGGGATCAGATCTACCCTGTATTAGACATAGAGGAGGGATCAGATACACCCTGTATTAGACATTGAGGAGGGATCAGATCCACCCTGTATTAGACATAGAGGAGGGATCAGATACACCCTGTATTAGACATAGAGGAGGGATCAGATCCACCCTGTATTAGACACAGAGGACGGATCAGATACACCCTGTATTAGACATAGAGAGGGATCAGATCCACCCTGTATTAGACATAGAGGAGGGATCAGATCTACCCTGTATTAGACATAGAGGAGGGATCAGATACACTCTGTATTAGACATAGAGGAGGGATCAGATCCTCCCTGTATTAGACACAGAGGAGGGATCAGATCCACCCTGTATTAAAAATAGAGGAGGGATCAGATCCACCCCATATTGGACATAGAGGAGGGATCAGATACACCCTGTATTAGACACAGAGGAGGAATCAGATCCACCCTGTATTAGACATAGAGGAGGGATCAGATTCACCCTGTATTAGACAGAGAGGAGGGATCAGATCCACCCTGTATTAGACATAGAGGAGGGATCAGATCCACCCTATATTAGACATAGAGAAGGGATCAGATTCACCCTGTATTAGACAGAGAGGAGGGATCAGATCCTCCATGTATTAGACAGAGAGGAGGGATCAGATCCTCCGTGTATTAGACATAGAGGAGGATCAGATCCACCCTGTATTAGACATAGAGGAGGGATCAGATACACCCTGTATTATACATAGAGGAGAGATCAGATCCACCCTGTATTAGACAGAGAGGAGGGATCAGATCCACCCTGTATTAGACATAGAGGAGGATCAGATCCACCCTGTATTAGACATAGAGGAGGGATCAGATCCACCCTGTATTAGACATAGAGGAAGGATCAGATCCACCCTGTATTAGACATTGAGGAGGGATCAGATCCACCCTGTATTAGACATAGAGGAAGGATCAGATCCACCCTGTATTAGACATTGAGGAGGGATCAGATCCACCCTGTATTAGACATAGAGGAGGGATCAGATTCACCCTGTATTAGACAGAGAGGAGGGATCAGATACACCCTGTATTAGACATTGAGGAGGGATCAGATCCACCCTGTATTAGACATAGAGGAGGGATCAGATCCACCCTGTATTAGACATTGAGGAGGGATCAGATACACCCTGTATTAGACATAGAGGAGGATCAGATCCACCCTGTATTAGACAAAGAGGAAGGATCAGATCCACCCTGTATTAGACATAGAGGAGGGATCAGATTCACCCTGTATTAGACAGAGAGAAGGGATCAGATCCACCCTGTATTAGACATAGAGAAGGGATCAGATTCACCCTGTATTAGACAGAGAGGAGGGATCAGATCCTCCGTGTATTAGACAGAGAGGAGGGATCAGATCCACCCTGTATTAGACATAGAGGAGGATCAGATCCACCCTGTATTAGACATAGAGGAGGGATCAGATCCACCCTGTATTAGACATTGAGGAGGGATCAGATCCACCCTGTATTAGACATAGAGGAGGATCAGATCCACCCTGTATTAGACATAGAGGAGGGATCAGATCCACCCTGTATTAGACATAGAGGAAGGATCAGATCCACCCTGTATTAGACATAGAGGAGGGATCAGATACACCCGGTATTATACATAGAGGAGAGATCAGATCTACCCTGTATTAGACATAGAGGAGGGATCAGATCCACCCTGTATTAGACATTGAGGAGGGGTCAGATCCACCCTGTATTAGACATAGAGGAGGGATCAGATCCACCCTGTATTAGACATAGAGGAGGGATCAGATACACCCGGTATTATACATAGAGGAGAGATCAGATCTACCCTGTATTAGACATAGAGGAGGGATCAGATCCACCCTGTATTAGACATTGAGGAGGGATCAGATCCACCCTGTATTAGACATTGAGGAGGGATCAGATCCACCCTGTATTAGACATAGAGGATGGATCAGATCTACCCTGTATTAGACATTGAGGAGGGATCAGATCCACCCTGTATTAGACATTGAGGAGGGATCAGATCTACCCTGTATTAGACATAGAGGAGGGATCAGATCCACCCTGTATTAGACATAGAGGAGGGATCAGATTCACCCTGTATTAGACAGAGAGGAGGGATCAGATCCTCCGTGTAATAGACAGAGAGGAGGGATCAGATCCTCCGTGTATTAGACAGAGAGGAGGGATCAGATCCTCCGTGTATTAGACATAGAGGAGGGATCAGATCTACCCTGTATTAGACAGAGAGGAGGGATCAGATCCACCCTGTATTAGACATAGAGGAGGGATCAGATTCACCCTGTATTAGACAGAGAGGAGGGATCAGATCCTCCGTGTATTAAACAGAGAGGAGGGATCAGATCCTCCGTGTATTAGACAGAGAGGAGGGATCAGATCCACCCTGTATTAGACATAGAGGAGGGATCAGATTCACCCTGTATTAGACATAGAGGAGGGATAAGATCCACCCTGTATTAGACATTGAGGAGGGATCAGATCCACCCTGTATTAGACATTGAGGAGGGATCAGATCCACCCTGTATTATACATAGAGGAGGGATCAGATTCACCCTGTATTAGACATAGAGGAGGGATAAGATCCACCCTGTATTAGACATTGAGGAGGGATCATATCCACCCTGTATTAGACATTGAGGAGGGATCAGATCCACCCTGTATTAGACATAGAGGAGGAATCAGATCCACCCTGTATTAGACACAGAGGAGGAATCAGATCCACTCTGTATTAGACATTGAGGAGGGATCAGATCCACCCTGTATTAGACATTGAGGAGGGATCAGATCTACCCTGTATTAGACATAGAGGAGGGATCAGATCCACCCTGTATTAGACATTGAGGAGGGATCAGATCCACCCTGTATTAGACATAGAGGAGGATCAGATCCACCCTGTATTAGACATAGAGGAAGGATCAGATCCACCCTGTATTAGACATAGAGGAGGGATCAGATTCACCCTGTATTAGACAGAGAGGAGGGATCAGATCCACCCTGTATTAGACATAGAGAAGGGATCAGATTCACCCTGTATTAGACAGAGAGGAGGGATCAGAGCCTCCGTGTATTAGACAGAGAGGAGGGATCAGATCCACCCTGTATTAGACATAGAGGAGGATCAGATCCACCCTGTATTAGACATAGAGGAGGGATCAGATACACCCGGTATTATACATAGAGGAGAGATCAGATCTACCCTGTATTAGACATAGAGGAGGGATCAGATCCACCCTGTATTAGACATAGAGTAGGGATCAGATCCACCCTGTATTAGACATTGAGGAGGGATCAGATCCACCCTGTATTAGACATTGAGGAGGGATCAGATCCACCCTGTATTAGACATAGAGGAGGATCAGATCCACCCTGTATTAGACATAGAGGAGGGATCAGATCCACCCTGTATTAGACATAGAGGAAGGATCAGATCACCCTGTATTAGACATAGAGGAGGATCAGATCCACCCTGTATTAGACATAGAGGAGGGATCAGATCCACCCTGTATTAGACATAGAGGAGGGATCAGATCCACCCTGTATTAGACATTGAGGAGGGATTAGATCCACCCTGTATTAGACATTGAGGAGGGATCAGATCCACCCTGTATTAGATATAGAGGAGGGATCAGATCCACCCTGTATTAGACATAGAGGAGGGATCAGATACACCCGGTATTATACATAGAGGAGAGATCAGATCCACCCTGTATTATACATAGAGGAGGGATCAGATTCACCCTGTATTAGACATAGAGGAGGGATAAGATCCACCCTGTATTAGACATTGAGGAGGGATCAGATCCACCCTGTATTAGACATTGAGGAGGGATCAGATCCACCCTGTATTAGACATAGTGGAGGGATCAGATCCACCCTGTATTAGACACAGAGGAGGGATAAGATCCACCCTGTATTAGACATTGAGGAGGGATCAGATCCACCCTGTATTAGACTTAGAGGAGGAATCAGATCCACCCGGTATTAAACATAGAGGAGGGATCAGATCCACCCGGTATTAAACATAGAGGAGGGATCAGATCCTCCTGTATTAGACTTAGAGGAGGAATCAGATCCACCATGTATTAGACATAGAGGAGGGATCAGATCCACCCTGTATTAGACATAGAGGAGGGATCAGATCCACCCTGTATTAGACATAGAGGAGGGATCAGATCCACCCTATATTAGACATAGAGGAGGGATCAGATCCTCCGTGTATTAGACATAGAGGAAGGATCAGATCCTCCCTGTATTAAACATAGAGGAGAGATCAGATCCACCCTGTATTAGACATAGAGGAAGGATCAGATCCACCCTGTATTAGACATAGAGGAGGGATCAGATCCACCCTGTATTAGACATAGAGGAGGGATCAGATCCTCCGTGTATTAGACATAGAGGAAGGATCAGATCCTCCCTGTATTAAACATAGAGGAGGGATCAGATACACCCTGTATTAGACATAGAGGTGGGATCAGATCCACCCTGTATTAGACATAGAGGAGGGATCAGATCCTCCGTGTATTAGACATAGAGGAAGGATCAGATCCTCCCTGTATTAAACATAGAGGAGGGATCAGATACACCCTGTATTAGACATAGAGGAGGGATCAGATCCTCCGTGTATTAGACATAGAGGAGGGATCAGATCCACCCTGTATTAGACATAGAGGAGGGATCAGATACACCCTGTATTAGACATAGAGGAGGGATCAGATCCACCCTGTATTAGACATAGAGGAGGGATCAGATACACCCTGTATTAGACATAGAGGAAGGATCAGATCCACCCTGTATTAGACATAGAGGAGGGATCAGATACACCCTGTATTAGACATAGAGGAAGGATCAGATCCTCCCTGTATTAGACATAGAGGAGGGATCAGATTCACCCTGTATTAGACATAGAGGAGGGATCAGATCCACCCTGTATTAGACATTGAGGAGGGATCATATCCACCCTGTATTAGACATAGAGGAGGAATCAGATCCACCCTGTATTAGACACAGAGGAGGAATCAGATCCACTCTGTATTAGACATTGAGGAGGGATCAGATCCACCCTGTATTAGACATTGAGGAGGGATCAGATCTACCCTGTATTAGACATAGAGGAGGGATCAGATCCACCCTGTATTAGACATTGAGGAGGGATCAGATCCACCCTGTATTAGACATAGAGGAGGATCAGATCCACCCTGTATTAGACATAGAGGAAGGATCAGATCCACCCTGTATTAGACATAGAGGAGGGATCAGATTCACCCTGTATTAGACAGAGAGGAGGGATCAGATCCACCCTGTATTAGACATAGAGAAGGGATCAGATTCACCCTGTATTAGACAGAGAGGAGGGATCAGAGCCTCCGTGTATTAGACAGAGAGGAGGGATCAGATCCACCCTGTATTAGACATAGAGGAGGATCAGATCCACCCTGTATTAGACATAGAGGAGGGATCAGATCCACCCTGTATTAGACATAGAGGAGGGATCAGATACACCCTGTATTAGACATAGAGGAGGGATCAGATCCACCCTGTATTAGACATAGAGGAGGGATCAGATCCACCCTGTATTAGACATAGAGGAAGGATCAGATCCTCCCTGTATTAAACTAAGAGGAGAGATCAGATCCACCCTGTATTAGACATAGAGGAAGGATCAGATCCACCCTGTATTAGACATAGAGGAGGGATCAGATACACCCTGTATTAGACATAGAGGAAGGATCAGATCCACCCCGTATTAGACATAGAGGAGGGATCAGATCCTCCGTGTATTAGACATAGAGGAAGGATCAGATCCTCCCTGTATTAAACATAGAGGAGAGATCAGATCCACCCTGTATTAGACATAGAGGAAGGATCAGATCCACCCTGTATTAGACATAGAGGAGGGATCAGATCCAGCCTGTATTAGACATAGAGGAGGGATCAGATCTACCCTGTATTAGACATATAGGAGGGATCAGATCCACCCCGTATTAGACATTGAGGAGGGATCAGATCCACCCTGT
Source organism: Oophaga sylvatica (assembly GCA_033576555.1). Lineage (NCBI taxonomy): Eukaryota > Metazoa > Chordata > Amphibia > Anura > Dendrobatidae > Oophaga > Oophaga sylvatica. Next base: position 18,352 of record JARQOD010008062.1, read on the forward strand.
ATTAGACATAGAGGAGGGATCAGATCCACTCTGTATTAGACATAGAGGAGGGATCAGATCCACCCTGTATTAGACATGGAGGAGGGATCAGATCCACCCTGTATTAGACATAGAGGAGGGATCAGATACACCCTGTATTAGACATAGAGGAGAGATCAGATCCACCCTGTATTAGACATAGAGGAGGGATCAGATACACCCTGTATTAGACATAGAGGAAGGATCAGATCCACCCGGTATTAGACATAGAGGAGGGATCAGATCCTCCGTGTATTAGACATAGAGGAAGGATCAGATCCTCCCTGTATTAAACATAGAGGAGAGATCAGATCCACCCCGTATTAGACAGAGAGGAGGGATCAGAGCCTCCGTGTATTAGACAGAGAGGAGGGATCAGATCCACCCTGTATTAGACATAGAGGAGGGATCAGATACACCCGGTATTATACATAGAGGAGAGATCAGATCCACCTGTATTAGACATAGAGGAGGGATCAGATTCACCTGTATTAGACATAGAGGAGGGATAAGATCCACCCTGTATTAGACATTGAGGAGGGATCAGATCCACCCTGTATTAGACATTGAGGAGGGATCAGATCCACCCCGTATTATAATAGAGGAGGGATCAGATTCACCCTGTATTAGACATAGAGGAGGGATAAGATCCACCCTGTATTAGACATTGGGAGGGATCATATCCACCCTGTATTAGACATAGAGGAGGGATCAGATCCACCCTGTATTAGACATAGAGGAGGAATCAGATCCCCCCTGTATTAGACACAGAGGAGGAATCAGATCCACTCTGTATTAGAACATTGAGGAGGGATCAGATCCACCCTGTATTAGACATTGAGGAGGGATCAGATCACCTGTATTAGACATAGAGGAGGGATCAGATCCACCCTGTATTAGACATAGAGGAGGATCAGATCCACCCTGTATTAGACATAGAGGAAGGATCAGATCCACCCTGTATTAGACATAGAGGAGGGATCAGATTCACCCTGTATTAGACAGAGAGGAGGGATCAGATCCACCCTGTTTAGACATAGAGAAGGGATCAGATTTTACCCTGTATTAGACAGAGAAGAGGGATCAGAGCCTCCGTGTATTAGACAGAGGAGGGGATCAGATCCACCCTGTATTAGACATAGAGGAGGGAACAGATACACCCTGTATTAGACTAGAGGAGGGATCAGATACACCCGGTATATACATAGAGGAGGATCAGATCTACCCTGTATTAGACATAGAGGAGGGATCAGATCACCCCGTATTAGACATAGAGTAGGGATCAGATCCACCCTGTATTAGACATTGAGGAGGGATCAGATCCACCCTGTATTAGACATTGAGGAGGGATCAGATCCACCCTGTATTAGACATAGAGGAGGATCAGATCCACCCTGTATTAGACATAGAGGAGGGATCAGATCCACCCTGTATTAGACATAGAGGAAGGATCAGATCCACCCTGTATTAGACATAGAGGAGGATCAGATCCACCCTGTATTAGACATAGAGGGGGATCAGATCCACCCTGTATTAGACATAGAGGAAGGATCAGATCCACCCTGTATTAGACATAGAGGAGGGATCAGATCCACCCTGTATTAGACATAGAGGAGGGATCAGATCCACCCTGTATTAGACATGAGGGGGGGATCAGATCCACCCTGTATTAGACATTGAGGAGGGATCAGATCCACCCTGTATTAGACATTAGAGGAGGGATCAGACCCCTTTTAGACAAGAGGAGGGATCAGATCCACCCGTATTAGACATAGAGGAGAGATCAGATCCACCCTGTATTATACATAGAGGAGGGATCAGATCCACCCTGTATTAGACATAGAGGAGGGATCAGATACACCCTGTATTAGACATAGAGGAGGGATCAGATCCACCCTGTATTAGACATAGAGGAGGGATCAGATCCACCCTGTATTAGACATAGAGGAGGATCAGATCCTACCCTGTATTAAACTAAGAGGAGAGATCAGATCCACCCTGTATTAGACATAGAGGAAGGATCAGATCCACCCTGTATTAGACATAGAGGAGGGATCAGATACACCCTGTATTAGACATAGAGGAGGGATCAGATCCACCCCTGTATTAGACATTGAGGAGGGATCAGATCCCCCGTGTATTAGACATAGAGGAAGGATCAGATCTCCCTGTATTAAACATAGAGGAGGATCAGATCCACCCTGTATTAGACATAGAGGAAGGATCAGATCCACCCTGTATTAGACATAGAGGAGGGATCAGATCCAGCCTGTAATTAGACATAGAGGAGGGATCAGATCTCCCTGTATTAGACATAGAGGAGGGATCAGATCCACCCCGTATTAGACATTGAGGAGGGATCAGATCACCCTGTATTAGACATAGAGGAGGGATCAGATCCACCCTGTATTAGACATAGAGGAGGGATCAGATCCACCCTGTATTAGACATGGAGGAGGGATCAGATCCACCCTGTATTAGACATAGAGGAGGGATCAGATACACCCTGATTAGACATAGAGGAGAGATCAGATCCACCCTGTATTAGACATAGAGAGGGATCAGATACACCCTGTATTAGACATAGAGGAAGGATCAGATCCACCCGTATTAGACATAGAGAGGGATCAGATCCTCCGTGTATTAGACATAGAGGAAGGATCAGATCCTCCCTGTATAAACATAGAGGAGAGATCAATCCACCCTGTATTAGACATAGAGGAAGGATCAGATCCACCCTGTATTAGACATAAAGGAGGATCAGATCCACCCTGTATTAGACATAGAGGAGGGATCAGATCTACCCTGTATTAGACATATAGGAGGGATCAGATCCACCCTGTATTAGACATAGAGGAGGGATCAGATCCACTCTGTATTAGACATAGAGGAGGGATCAGATCTACCCTGTATTAGACATAGAGGAGGATCAGAATCCACCCTGTATTAGACATAAGGAGGGATCAATTCACCTGTATTAGACAGAGAGGAGGGATCAGATCCTCCGGTAATAACAGAGAGGAGGGATCAGATCCTCCGTGTATTAGACAGAGAGGAGGGATCAGATCCTCCGTGTATTAGACATAGAGGAGGGATCAGATCTACCCTGTATTAGACAGAGAGGAGGGATCAGATCCACCCTGTATTAGACATAGAGGAGGGATCAGATTCACCTGTATTAGACAGAAAGGGGGGATCAGATACACCCTGTATTAGACTTAGAGGAGGAATCAGATCCACCCGGTATTAACATAGAGGAGGGATCAGATCCACCCTGTATTAGACATAGAGGAGGGATCAGATACACCCTGTATTAGACTTAGAGGAGGAAACAGATCCACCATGTATTAGACATAGAGGAGGGATCAGATCCACCCTGTATTAGACATAGAGGAGGGATCAGATCCACCCTGTATTAGACATAGAGGAGGGGTCAGATCCACCCTGTATTAGACATAGAGGAGGGATTCAATCCACCCTGTATTAGACATTGAGGAGGGATCAGATCTACCCTGTATTAGACATAGAGGAGGGATCAATCCACCCTGTATTAGACATAGAGGAGGAATCAGATCCACCCTGTATTAGACACAGAGGAGGAATCAGATCCACTCTGTATTAGACATTGAGGAGGGATCAATCCACCCTGTATTAGACATTGAGGAGGGATCAATCTACCCTGTATTAGACATAGAGGAGGATCAGATCCACCCTGTATTAGACATTGAGGAGGGATCAGATCCACCCTGTATTAGACATAGAGGGGATCAGATCCACCCTGTATTAGAAAATAGAGGAAGGATCAGATCCACCCTGTATTAGACATAGAGGAGGGATCAGATCCACCCTGTATTAGACATAGAGAAGGGATCAGATTCACCCTGTATTAGACAAAAGAGGAGATCAGACCCTCCGTGTATTAGACAGAGAGGAGGGATCAGATCCACCCGGGTATTAGACATAGAGGAGGATCAGATCCACCCTGTATTAGACATAGAGGAGGGATCAGATCCACCCTGTATTAGACATAGAGGAGGGATCAGATACACCCTGTATTAGACATAGAGGAGGATCAGATCCACCCTGTATTAGACATAGAGGAGGGATCAGATACACCCTTATTAGACATAGAGAAGGATCAATCCACCCTGTATTAGACATAGAGGGGGGATCAGATACACCCTGTATTAGACATAGAGGAAGATCAGATCCTCCCTGTATTAAAACATAAGGAAAGATCAGATCCACCCTGTATTAGACATAGAGGAAGGATCAGATCCACCCTGTATAGACATAGAGGGATCAGATACACCCTGTATTAGACATAAGGAAGAATCAGATCCACCCCGTATTAGACATAGAGGAGGGATCAGATCCTCCGTGTATTAGACATAGAGGAAGATCAGATCCTCCCTTATTAAACATAGAGGAGAGATCAATCCACCCTGTATTAGACATAGAGGAAGGATCAATCCACCCTGTATTAAGACATAGAGGGGGGACAGATCCAGCCTGTATTAGACATAGAGGAGGGATCAGATCTACCCTGTATTAGACAATAGGAGGGATCAGATCCACCCCGTATTAGACATTGAGGAGGGATCAGATCCACCCTGTATTAGACATAGAGGAGGGATCAGATCCACTCTGTATTAGACATAGAGGAGGGATCAGATCCACCCTGTATTAGACATGGAGAGGGATCAGATCCACCCTGTATTAGACATAGAGGAGGGATCAGATACACCCTGTATTAGACATAAAAGGAGAGATCAAAATCCACCCTGTATTAGACATAGAGGAGGGATCAATACACCCTGTATTAGACATAGAGGAAGGATCAGATCCACCCGGTAATTAACATAGAGGAGGGATCAGATCCTCCGTGTATTAGACATAGAGGAAGGATCAGATCCTCCCTGTTTTAAAAACTAAGGAGAGATCAGATCCACCCTGTATTAGACATAGAGGAAGGATCAGATCCACCCTTTATTAACATAAAGGAGGATCAGATCCACCCTGTATTAGACATAGAGGAGGGATCAGATCTACCCTGTATTAACATATAGGAGGATCAGATCCCACCCTGTATTAGACATAGAGGAGGGATCAGATCCACTCTGTATTGACATAGAGAGGGATCAGATCCACTCTGTATTAGACATAAAAGGAGGGATCAAATCTACCCTGTATTAGACAAAATAGGAGGGATCAGATCCACCCTGTATTAGACATAAGAGAGGGATCAGATCCACCCTGTATTAACATAGAGGAGGGATCAGTTCCCCTTGTATTAGACATAGAGAGGGATCAAATCCACCCTGTATTAAACATAGAGGAGGGATCAATCCACCCTGTAATTAGACAGAGAGGAGGGATCAGATCCACCCTTTTATTAGACAGAGGAGGGATCAGATCTAACCTTATTAGACATAGAGGATTGGGATCAGATCCACCCTGTATTAGACATAGAGGAGGGATCAATCCACTCTGTATTAGACATAGAGGAGGGATCAAATCCACCCTGTATTAAACAAGAGGAGGGATCAATCCACCCTGAATTAGACATAGAGGAGGGATCAGATCCACCCTGTATTAGACATTGAGGAGGGAATCAGATCCACCCTGTATTAGACATTGAGGAGGGATCAGATCCACCCGTATTAGACATTGAGGAGGATCAGATCTACCCTGTATTAGACATAGAGGAGGGATCAGATCCACCCTGTATTAGACATAGAGGAGGATCAGATTCACCCTGTATTAGACAGAGAGAGGAGGGATCAGATCCTCCGTGTAATAGACAGAGAGGAGGGATCAGATCCTCCGTGTATTAGACAGAGAGGAGGGATCAGATCCTCCGTGTATTAGACATAGAGGAGGTGTGTAGCCCTGGAAACACAATACCAGGAGGATGAGTGGAGAGGTAACAGTTAAGGGCTCTTCCATAACATCAGTACACTTCTGACACACCCAGCAGGGGTGTGGAAGGGAGTGATTTAGTCAGTCAGTTTCCTGTCCTTGGACAGAGTAGACGTGTCCAGTCTGAGCCTGTTAGCAGTTCAGAAAGTGGAGGCTAGTACAGGGGGTCTAGTTCACCTCACCAGTCAGAGCTGGTGCCCCACTGGAAGACAGACTGAGATATCCATTAAGAGTCGAGCAAATCGAAGGGCAAAGTGGAAAGATTATTTAAAGAGTGCTTTTGGCTTGGAGAAGTCCTGCACATTGCTACCGGTCACTGGGGACCGAAGGATCACAATTAGCTACAAGCATAGTGGAAAGAAAACAGAGATTTACGGAGTTTAGGTCGCGGCAAACAGCCCCAAATAGCCCAGAACGTAACAGGAGTCAGGTGGAATAAGGGACTTTGAGTCAAGCGCAGACAAAAGTAAAACCTAGTTTCATCATTTGGAAGGCTCCACCACAAATCTGACCGGGCAGAACAGCTTGGAAAAGCTGGAATCATAGAGGGAACTACGCTTCAGGCTGGTCGTACTCATCATTATTGGACATAAAGGAGGCCCCTAACTTGCTTAGCTTTGCCTCAAAGCTACCTCCATCAACCCCATCAGCCTCCCTGGACCTGCCTTACCATCTTGCAAGTAAAGGTATGGAAAGACGCTGACGGTGTGAGACTGATTATTCATTTGCATGCCTGCACAATCCCTTACCTAACTACCGACCTGAGGAAGAGTCCCACCTGTAGGGGACCCGACATCTACTGCTCACCATCCCCTCAGAGATCTACAGCACGCTGGTATAAATTACCAGAAGACTACAGGTGCGTCACGAACTGTATATAAATCTATCCCCTGTAAATATTCCCCCAACATACGCCAGACCGCCAGGCCACAGACCGAGCCACCGCTACCTGTGACAAATCCCCATAGACTTCCATGGGCTCGGCTCTGAGTACCCCATTGCCCTGGTAACCCACAATTGTGGTGGCGGGTCGACACAAAAACTTGGCGTCACGAACAGGATACGACACTTGCAGCATTGCGAGCCCTGTGTGCCTGTGGAGTGTTTTGGTGAAAAAGACTGTTGCTGTTGTTTGGCGCCAAATACCGCCATATTTGCCGCCAGATTCGCGCCCTAAGGCCTGGAGAAGAAGGTGGGCGTACCTGAAAGAGCGCGCAAAGTCTTGGACACGCCCCCGGGCTCTGACTCAGCGGCAGGTCCTGCAACAGGAAGTGAACGCTCTGACATCAGAGCGCCTGCGACGAAGGTCGTGTTCCCACTGGGGTGCCTGTGAAGAAGCAGCGTCTGAAACCGGGTAGGCTCCGTTTAACCAAGGGGGCGCTAAGATGTCACAACAACCGGCTGACAGTGCGGCCCCGGCCGAGGCCCCAATCCCGCACCGCTTGGTATTGTAGCGCCAGATGGGGGCGCAGGCCCTGCACCCAGCCCGGGTAGTCCCGATCATGCCACTAACGCTCCCATATAAGCCTGGGGCGAAATGGCTTCCCCAGTACAGCGGTGAGCCAGGCACATTAGCAGGTTTCAAGCGGAAGTTATGCAGCATCCTAGAAATGTACTCCATGCCTGAGAGACAAAAAGCTGCTGTGCTAATAGGGCAGCTAACTGGCGCTGCTGAGGGGGAAGTGGAGACTTGGGATACCATTGATCAGGAGTCGGTACCTGCGATCTTCCTTAAGCTGCATGCCATATTTGAAGACCGCACAGAAACGGATCTCCGGATGGCCTTCTATCACTGTTCACAACAGCCAGGTGACAGCATCCGGGACTACCTTGCCGACACAGGGAGCCCTGAGAGCCCTCAAGCAAATTAACAATTTAAATGCTATCGATGAAATAAAATGTTGAAAGAACAATTTATACAGGATTGAGATCCCAAGAGGAACGCAGAACTGTAAATTGTGGTCCTTAGATCACCCGGGATGCTACCTTTGATGCCCTAAAAGACATGGCAATAAAAGGGCTGCGGCCCCTGGGCAAACCTGAGGTGTCAACCCAACATCATCAGCTGAAGCACTCTGGAACCCCGGGAGTAAACCCCTTTTCCCCCCCCTTAGTGGCCGAAGCCAAAGCACAGGTGACACCTCCTAGTGAATTGGACTGTCTGCGCTCAGAGGTGCGCCAGCTGACTAAAAATCTGGCTGCTGTAATGAGTGCCCTGCAAACTGCGGAAAGAGAGGAAGGGAAGATCTTGTTAGCTGACTGCCCAGAGGACGTTCCGTGGGTGCACCGGAGAAGAAAGAAGACGTCCCCCCCCGAGGAGGACAACGCTACCCCCAGGAGCGACCTCTGATCAACACCCTCCTCGTCGAGAGATCATCTGTTATCGCTGCAACCGGAAAGGTCATCTGTCTCCACAGTGTCCTTTAAACGGGCAGAACCTGGGTCCAAGGGCCAACACCCAGGAGAATACCCGTCAGGCACCCCCTAGACTGGAACCGCAGGTATGTGGGCGGGCGACCCTACCTGTCTATTATTCTAGATGGTATTGCTGTTCCAGAATTGTTAGACACGGGTCCCAGGTGACCCTAATACCTGATCCCTATATACCAAGTACTGGTCAATGGACAGTCTTAAACCTCCGAGCCTTGACTTTACTGTGTATGCTTCTAATGGTCTTCCTGTAGAAGTACTCGAACAAAATGTGTAGAGTAAAGGTGGGCAGAGAGGAGTTGAAAGACCAGGGGCTTCTGGTAGTAAAGACTGTAAATGAGGAGAACGTTTAAATATAATTTTGGGTATTAACATTATCGGTAATTGTTTGGGAGAAGTTGTGTTCTTGCTCCAACAGCTCGCTGAGATTGCCCGACCAAGGCAGAGAGGAGTAATCCAAAGAGAGATCCGGGCCCTGGTGTGTCAGCAGCAAGCGAAGCTTACAGACGGCGAAATTGGTAATGTACGGGTCACTGACTCAGATCCTTTGTGATACCCCCAAGAGAAAAAGATCTTTTTGGGCAGGGCAGCCATAGGTCTGAGGGACAAAACTACCAGCGTTAAAACCCCACCTTCAAACATAGCCTACATTATGCTGCAGGGAGTAGTAAATTTTGGTGAATGGAAGATACCGTCGGCTTCCAATTGGGGAGATGAGAGTAAATTTCCCCCCTTATCAACCATTGCAAACTACATGCTTTTGAAAATTTAAATTTTTTTCTCCCGCTGAGTCCAATCCCTGTCAAATAGCAAGGAAAAATGACCCAGCAACCCAGGGGGGGAAAGGGGTGTCACAACTCCATTTTGGACGGACACCACTCCCGCTCACCAAAGAAGGGGGGTATTACGGGGGTGCAAGATACGCCCCAATTTTTAGAAAAATCCACTTGTTTGGGGGGGCTTAAGGGAGTACAAACATATCCCTACAGCATCTCCTCCCATCAAAGAGCGGTATCCCCAACCCCTCCAGCCATTATCGAAGGCTAAAAAATGTTAATGATATAAAAAGCTGGGGGAAAGGGGATAGTGTACCCCTGGGCAGCCCCTCTAGTTCGGTTAAAAAGAAAGATGGTAGTATAGAAGTGGTGGAAAAACAGGGGGTGAACCCATAACCCAAGGATGCATACCCGTTACCACGTATAGAAATCATTAGCTCCCTTTAAAACGGAACACTTTTTTACCTCATTGACAATGGTCGGGGAATGGCTGGGCTGAGGAGTCGGAAAAACGGTTTTTTCACCACCCCAATGGGCTCTGTGAGTTCACAAATGCCGTTTTGGGCCGCAGTGCCCCAGAAAAATTTCAAGATGATGGAAAATTTCGGGGGCTTTTAATTTTTTAAACCCTGCTGCTATAACCAACACTTTCGTGTATTCCAAGACATATGAGGACCATTGAAACACCTGGAGAAGTATTTGAGTCCCTGCCCCGGTACGGATAAAAAAAAAACCCCCCAAAAAGCCATCTACCAAAAAGAAGGACAAAACTTGGGGCACTCGTCAGTTGGGAAAAGGGTAGCGCCGACCGAAAAATCCCGCCATCCAAAGGGCCGAGCCGAAGAACCTTAAGGAATGCGACTTTCCCGGGGACTAAGGGTTTTACACGAATTTTCGGAAAATACACAAAAGGGGAGCCCTTTACAGGCCCTCCGGTAACAATTTTTAAAGAGCAGAAACCCCCCTTTTTAACTGGGGGAAGAACAGGCTGAAGCATTCCAAAAATTGAAAGAGATCCTTACAGTATAATTTAAAACCTATCCTGATTACACCAACCGTTCCGTGTACACCGACCCAGAATGAATTTTTTGGGGCAGTTCTCAGTCAGAAGCAAAGGGGCCAAAAGAAAAAGTCATCGCATATGCCAGCAAAAACCAGGCCAACTAAAGGAACCGGAAATTTAGCACTTCAAGCTGGAGTTTCTGGCCTGGTCTGGCCATTACAAAATTTTTAAGCACTATCGGCCTCCAATAAGTTCACGGCGACACAGACAACAACCCCTTAACGCACCCCGGAAACCCCAACGGGGGCCCGGAGCACTTTTGGTGGCCTTTTCCCCCCAATTCCATTTACTATCAAGTACCGGGGGCCCCCAAAAAAAGCAACGATGCTTTCCCGAATCCGCATGACTCTGATCGGAAGAAGAAGGGGACACCGGGAAAAAAATTGAGCTCCTGCTTCCATCGAAAGGGGGGACCCCCGAGAAACAGTCCACAAAAGCAGTAGGGGCAACAAAACCTTTTACCCCCATCACAGCGGAAAGAGCCGGGGCGGGGCCATGGTCCCCACAAGATTTTAAGACAGGGAAGCTCCTCTTTGGAAAAGGATCCCTATTCAGCAAAGCCCTTGGGAAGAAAAAGCGGTTTTTCCCATACCGTGAAATTTGGGAGGAGATACGTCAAACCCCCAAAACCCCCATGAGATGTTGGAAAAAGGGCCCCCAAAACGACCCCCCAAGGTTTGGAACCCCCAAGGTTTGGGAAAGCTGGAGATTAAGCCTTTTTGGAGGATGCGACTTAAAAGGGGGGGGAAGGGGGGGGGGGGGGGGGGGGGGGGGGGGGGGGGGGGGGGGGGGGGGGGGGCCCAAAGAAAGGAAACGGTAGTCAGAACCCCCCCCGCAACCACCGGGGCGACCGTCCCGGAATTGGGGGGCCCCCGGGCCAAAGTCAAATTTTCCCCAATAGATGGGGGGACTTTCCTTTACCGGTGGACCTTACTCCAGTTTTTTGGTGGTTGTTCCAGTTAAGGACCAGCCCCCAGTGACGGCCGCAAAAAAACCCTTTTAAGCAAGCTTTTGCAGACCGCAGGGGGATCCGGGGCAAGTCTTTAAACCATCAGGGACCTGCTTTCGAAGCGATTTATTTTTGGGAATTTTTTCACAGTACGGGGCAAAAAATAAGAAAACACCAATCACCCTCAAACCAACGGCTTTGTAAAAAATGAACCAATTGTCCCCTTACTTGTTGAGATCCATACCCCTTTAAGACAGGAATCGATGGGGGCCCGGTTTACTACCTAAAAATTTTTTGATTTGTAAATCATTACCGAAGCTCAACAACTGCAAATCCACCATCTTTTTAAGCAGGGGCCCGGGGAAACTAACCGGATCTAGAACTTGGAGTGGAAAACCGAGGCAGACGCCCGTTGAAAACTGGGGGTCAAAAGCAAGACAATCAAAATACAAATCTTGTGGAGGGGAAATCTTAAAAGGCACGGGAGAAACAGGGAAAATTTAAACAGAAATGCCCCCCAAGCCTTTGAGCCTGGGATAGTATTAAAAAGGAAAAGGAAATGCATAAAAATTTGGTAATCAGTGGGAAGAAACCCACGTCGTACAAGATTCCAAAATGAAACAAAAAGTTTTGTCGCAGTAAGGACAGGAAGAACAACAATCACTGTGCCAGAATCATTTGAAATTGTGCCCCAAACCCCCTTAAAAAGGTTTGGGTAAAAAAACCCCCTGCATCAATCAAAGGAAGGAAAGGAAAGGTCATACACACAGAGGGGGGAAATTTTTTCCGGGGGGTTTTTGGGGCCCTAAATTTGGGAGATGCTGTAATAGTTCCGGTGTTGCTTTTTATCACCCAAAAAAGGGGGGAATTTTTTACCTCCAGTTGTGCCCGGGCCCCCAGTTGACCCGCTCAGGATTTCCCCACCCCAGCAAACCCAAAACCCTGTGGAACTCAAAAGGGAAACCCATAAAAAGCAGCCCCCCATACGGGGATCCCCTGGTGAAGCGACCAAAACCGTCCACCCATCAGTCCCTTTGCCAGATCCAAGAAAGTTTAAAGGAAATTCTTTTTTTTTCCCGGGTTACCTGCCCCAAAATCGCAACTTGAAACCCCTAACTACACCCAAAATCAGGGGCGAACCACCAAAGGGAATTACCCATTAATACCACATGATTAAACGAATTAATTGAATCTGTAAAAAGTCTATATATATATAATTTTTTTTCCTCTATTGGGGCTTATAAGGGCCAAAGGGGGCTGAGGACGCCCCCCCCCAAAAAAACTGTACCCAAAAAATTTTATTTTGAAAAAAAAGGCCCCCTTTTTAAAATTTTTTCACAAAAACCTTTTGACTTACCTCGAACACAAAACCCGGTGGTTGGCACGGGGGGGGCTTTTTTTGGGGATGTCCTGAGCCCACCCCCCCCCCAAAACGAAAAAGGGGTTTTGGGGTGGGGGTCCTTCACAAATATTGTCTATTTTATAAAAATTTTTTTATTTAATATTTTTTTTTCCCCTAAAATTTTATTGTTCCAACGTTTAAGACACCTTACCTCCCGGGGGGGGGACGAAAATTTTATTTTTTTTTTTTTCAGCATAAAAAATGTCTCTTTTTTTTTAAAAGCCCGGATGCTTTTTTTTAAAAACCGGGGGGGAAAAATGGAAACCCTGGTACAAAACCCCCAAAAGGGAAAAGGATGATTGGAGAAAAAACCCCTTTTTAAAATTTTTCTTCATAACATCATTCCCTTTTCAAACACACCACAGGGGTGGGGAAAGGGGGAATGTTTTAAGTCATCTTTTCCCCTTCCTTGGACAATTTAGACGTGTCCAGTCGGCCCCTTTTTAAAAAATTTCAAAAGTAGGCTAGTACAGGGGGTCTAGTTCACCCGCCTACCCCCCCAGAGCTGTGCCCCACTGGAAGACAGACTGAGAATCCATTAAAAAGTCGACCAAAAAAAAAAGGCAAAGGGGAAAGATTATTTAAAGAGTGCTTTTTGGTTTGGAAAAGTCCTGCCTTTGCTCCCGGGGCACGGGGGGCCCCAAGGGGCACAAATTTGCTACAAAATATTTTGGGAAAAAAACCCCCGAGATTTCCCGGGGCTTGGGTTTTACGGCAAACACCCCCCAAAAAGTCAAACGAAACCCCGGGGTCGGGGGGAATAGGGACTTTGAGTCAAGCGCAACAAAATAAGAACCTAGTTTCATCATTTTTGGGGGGTCCACCACAAACTTACCGGGGAGAAAAAGCTTTTTTGGGGAAAAATGGGGAAAAAATAGAGGGGAAACTACGCTTCAGGCTGGTCGCCCCTTTATTTTGGCATAAAAAGGCCCCTAACTTGCTTGGGTGTTTCCTCAAAGCTCATCCCCCCCTCAACCCCAACACCCCCTGGGGGGTGCCTTACCATCTTGCAAAAAAAGGGGGTTTTTAAAACGCGACGGTGTGAGACTATTATTCCCTTTAAAAACCCCCCAATCCCAAAAACTAAAACCCCCCCCGAGGGGCCATCCCCCTGAAAGGGGGGGGCCCACACTAGGGTGCATCACCATCCCTCAAAAAACAACAGCAGCGCTGGTATAAATTACCAGAAGACTAAAAAGGGGGGGGCACAAAGGGATATAAACTACCCCTGTAAATATTTCCCCCCCAAAAACCCAGAAAACCCCCCGGGCCACAAAAACCCGGGGCCCCCCCTAAAAATTTACAAATCCCCAAGACTTCCTGGGGGGGTCTGATTTTTCCCCCCCCCCCCCGGTAACCCACAATTGTGGTGGCGGGTCCACAAGGGGTCAGATCTACCCTGGATTAACAAAAAAAGGGGGTCAAATTTTCCCCCCCGTATTAGACAAGAGGAGGGGTCAGATCCAACCCCCCGGGGGTTAAAACCCCCAAAGGGGGGATCAGATCCACCCTTAAAATTTAAAAAAGAGGGGGGAAACAATCCACCAAAAAATTAACCCCGAGGAGGGCAGATCCACCATGTATTAACATTGAGGAGGGGGGAGATCCACCCTGTAATTTTTAAAAAAGAGGAGGGATCAGTCCCTCTTATTAGACTAGAGAGGGGGGAAATCCCTCTGTTTAGACTAAGGAGGGAAAAGTCCACCCGTAAAAGACATAGAGGGGGACAGACCCCCGTGTATTTAAAATAGAGGAAGGGTCAATCCCCCTGTATTAAAAATTTAAAGGGGAAAACAGATCCACCCTGTATTTTAAAAAAGGGAAGGGGGAATCCACCCTTTTTAGAAAATAAGGGGATCAATCCACCCTGTATTAACCCAAAGGGGGGATCAAATCCTCCGTGTATTAACATAGAGGGGAAAGGTCAATCCCCCTGTATTAAACATAAGGGGGATCAATTTACCGGGATTAGACATAGAGAGGATCAAACCTCCTTATTAAAAATAGAGGAGGATCAATCCCCCTGTATTAACATTTAAAAGGATCAATACACCCGTATTTGACATAGAGGGGATCAATCCCCCCCGTATTTTTCAAAAAGGGATCAATACACCCTTAATTTTTCATAAGGAAGGGGGAGATCCACCCTGATTAGACAAAGGAAGGATCAATCCTCCCTGTATTAAACAAAGGAAGATCAATCCACCCTTTTTTAAAATAGGGGGGGGGCCCAAATCCACCCGTATTAGAATAGAAAGGATAACCACCCCGATTAGACAAGAGGGGGATCAGATCCTCCGTGTATAGACATAGAGAAGGGTCAATTCTCCCTGTATAAACATAGAGGAGAGATCAGATCCCCTGTATTTTTACATAAGGAAATCAGATCCCCCGATTAGACATAAGGGGGACAACCAGCCTGTATTAGACATAGAGGGGGGGTCAATACCCCCCGATTGACAAGAGGGGAAAGGGTCAATCCCCCCCCTATTAGACATAGGAGGGACAGATCCTCCGTTATTAGAAAAGGGGATCAATCCCCCTGTATTAAAAAAAGAGGGGAAATCAATCCCCCTGTATTAACATAAAGGGGGGCAGATTACCCTGTATTAGACATATAGGGGATCAGATCCACCCCCCAAATTTAAATTTTGGGGGGATCAATCCACCCTTATTAAAAGAGGGGGATCAGATCCACCTGTATTAGACATAGAGGAGGGATCAATCTACCCTGATTAGACAGGGAGGGATCAGATCCACCCGTATGACATAGAGAAGATCAATCCACCCGATTAACATAAGGAGGATCAGATACACCCTGTATTAGACATAGAGGAAGGGGCAGATCCACCCGTATTAGACATAAGGGGGATCAGATCCCCGTGTATAGACATAGAGGAAGGATCAATCCCCCCTGTAAAAAACTAAGGAGATATCAATCCCCCCGTATTTTTACAAGAGGAAGGATCAATCCACCCGTATTTTACAAAAAAGGGGGATCAGATCCACCCTGTATTAAAACATAAGGGGATCAACTACCCTTATTAGCAAAGGAGGGGGCAGATCCACCCGTATTAGACATAGAAGGGGCAGATCCACTCTGTATTTTACATAGAGGGATCAATCCCTCTGATTGAATAGAGGGGGATCAAATCCACCCTTTGACATATAGGGGATCAACCCCCGGGGTTAACAAAAAGGAGGGATCAAATCCACCCGGATTAGACATAGGGAGGGGCAGTTCCCCTCTGTATTAGACATAAGGAGGGATCAAATCCACCCTGTATTAAACAAAGAGGAGGGGCAAATCCACCCTTATTAGAAAGAGGAGGGAAATCCAACCTGTATTAGACAAGGGGGGATCAGATCTAACCGTATTAGACATAGAGGATGATCAGATCCACCCCTTTAAAAACATAGAGGGGGGATCGATCCACTCTGTTTAGACATAGGGAAAAGGGACAAATCCACCCCTTTTTAAACTAAGGAGGGTCGATCCCCCTTATTAGACATAGAGGGGGGACAGATCCCCCCGTTTTGACTAGAGGAGGGTCAATCATCCTTTTTTTTAAATAGAGGGGGGGTCAGATACACTGATTAACATAAAGGATCAGACCCCGTGTATTAGATATAAGGGGGATCAGACCACCCTGTATTAGACATAGAGGAGGGTCAATACACCCCGTATTAGACATAAGGAAAGGGATCAGATACACCCTTATTTTACATAAAGGAGGGACAATCCTCCCGATTAACAAGGAGGGGCAGATCCTCCGTGTAATGACAAAAGGAGGGACAGGCCTCCGGTAAGACAGAGAGGGGGATCAGATCCCCCCGATTAGACTAGAGGAGGGATCAGATTCACCCTGTATTTGACAGAGAAAAGGGGGATCAGATCCTCCGTGTATTTTACAAAAGGGGGATCAGACCCCGGTTATTTTACAAGAGGGGGGACAGACCCCTTATTTTACAGAAGGGGGATCAAAACCCCCGGAATAAACAGGAGGAGAGATCAATCCCCCTTATAGACATGAGGAGGAAAAAGATCCACCCTGTATTAACAAGAGGGGGGGTCAATCATCCTGATTAGACATAGAGGGGGATCAGATACACTGTATTGACATAAGGAGGGACAATCCACCTGTTTAAAATAAGGGGGATCCTCCACCCTGTAATAGACAAAGGAGGGTAGTACACCCCCATTTTACATGAGGGGGGACAATACACCCGTATAACAAGAGGAGGGACGATCCTCCGTATTTTACAAGAGGGATCAATCCCCGTGTAATAGACAGAGAGGAGGATCAGGTCCTCCTGTATTAACAGAGAGGAGGGGGCAGATCCACCCTTATTAACAAAGAGGATCGATTTTACCCTGATTAACAAGAAGGGATCAGATCCACCCGTATTAACATAGAGGAGGGATCAATCCACCCCCTAAGACATAGAGGGGGATCAATCCCCCCGAAATTTTAAAATAGAGGAGAAAAGGGCGGAGGGGAAACCACTAGCTTTATTAACAAAATATACTTAAAGAGCAGGTGGCCCCGGGGGAAAAGGGCGGAAATTTACGGGGAAATGACCAGGGGGGTCCTCCCCCCCCCCCGGGTAGGGATTGTCACAGCAAATGACCGGGATCCCCCGGGCAGGGAGGTTTTCACAGCAAGTGACCGGGCACTCTGGGACTGGGTTGTCAAGCAAGTAACCCGGGCGTCCCCCTGGGCAGGCAGGTGTCACACAAGTGACCGGGCAGTCTCTGGCAGGGGTTGTCACAGCAATAACCAGGGGAGCCTGGGGCAGCAGGTTTTCACAGGGAAGTGACCAGGGGATCCTGGGGAGGCAGGGTTTTCACAGCAATGACCAGGCAGCCTGGGCAGGCAGGGTTTTCACAGCAAGTGACCAGGGGATCTCTGGGGAGCGGTTTGTCAAAAGCAAGTGACCGGGGGATCTCTGGCACTGGTTTCACACAAATAACCGGGCATCTCTGGGCAGCAGGTTGTCCAAAAAGTGACCGGGCATCTCTGGGCAGGCAGGTTTCACAGCAAGTGACCGGGGCAGTCTTGCAGGCAGTTTCACAGCAGTGACCGGGGATCTCGGGGCGGGCTGTTGTCACGCAAGTGCCCAGGGCAGTCTCTGGACAGGCGGTTGCACGAAAGTGCCCGGGGGGCAGCTCGGGGCGGGCAGTGTCCAGCAATGACCAGGGCTCTCGCACAGGCAGTTGGTCACGCAAGTGACCGGGGCAGTCTGGGGGTTTGGCGGGTTGTCACAGCAATGACCAGGGCAGCTCGGGCGGGCGGGTTGTCACAGCAAGTGACCGGGCAGCTCTGGGCGGGCTGGTTGTCACAGCAAGTAACCAGGCAGTCCTGGACAGGCGGGTTGTCACAGAAAGGACCGGGCAGTCTCGGGGCAGGTGGTTGTCACAGCAATACCAGGCAGTCTCTGGACAGGCGGGTTGTCACACAAGTGACCGGGGCAGTCTCGGGACAGGCGGGTTGTCACAGAAAAGTGACCGGCATTTCTGAATGACGGGCTTATACGACCTGAGATGTTGGAGCCTCCGGGTGGGCTGCAGCCCGATGGCAGAACGCTCCCAAGCGAGCAGGCAGGATCTCTGGAGTAGCCGTGATCACTGCTGGAATGTCCGAACCTTCGGATAAAACTGCATCGGATGGCAGATGATCGCTCCCAAATAGCAGGCAAAGTCTCTAAGTAGCCGGTATCACTGCTGATGAAGTCCGAACCTTCGGGAAAAGCGCAGTCGGGTGGGAATATCGCTTCCAAGTGAGCAGGGAAGAGTCTCTGTAATCGCCGGGGGGTCCGCAGGTGATTCCAACCCCCCGGGGAGGGCTGCAGTCAATGGCAGACAGCAAACAACGGGGAAAAGGCAGGCAACTGGAAACGGAGCTGAGGCTGAAGCAGAGTTTATCAGTGCAACAACAACATTGCCGGCACCCCATTAAGGAGGAAGCCCTTTAAAAAAGGGGGAGTCCTCCGGCATTGGCCGAACTAATTTGGAAAAAAGCGCGGCCCTTTAAGAGCGGGGGGGGGCGCGGGGCGGTCCCAAGTCCACAGCAGGAAGGGGCGGCGGGCCCAGCAG
>JARQOD010008063.1:0-37008 GCA_033576555.1 Oophaga sylvatica
CAGCAGTATATGTATAAATACCGTATATACAGAGGAGGCCCAGGTTATATCAGCTGTATATGTATAAATACTGTATATACAGAGGTTCCCCAGGTTATATCAGCTGTATATGTATAAATACCGTATATACAGAGGATGCCCAGGTTATATCAGCTGTATATGTATAAATACTGTATATACAGAGGATGCCCAGGTTATATCCACTGGACATGTATAAATACTGTATATACTGAGGATGCCCAGGTTATAGCAGCTGTACATGTATAAATACTGTACATACAGAGGATGCCCAGGTTATATCAGCTGTATATGTATAAATACTGTATATACAGAGGACGCTCAGGTTGTATCAGCTGTACATGTATAAATACTGTACATACAGAGGATTTCCCAGGTTATATCAGCTGTATATGTATAAATACTGTATATACAGAGGACGCTCAGGTTGTATCAGCTGTACATGTATAAATACTGTATATACAGTGGAGGCCCAGGTTATATCAGCTGTACATGTATAAATACTGTATATACAGTGGAGGCCCAGGTTATATCAGCTGTACATGTATAAATACTGTGTATACAGAGGAGGCCCAGGTTATATCAGCAGTATATGTATAAATACCGTATATACAGAGGAGGCCCAGGTTATATCAGCTGTATATGTATAAATACTGTATATACAGAGGATGCCCAGGTTATATCAGCTGTATATGTATAAATACTGTATATACAGAGGAGGCCCAGGTTATATCAGCAGTATATGTATAAATACCGTATATACAGAGGAGGCCCAGGTTATATCAGCTGTACATGTATAAATACTGTACATACAGAGGATGCCCAGGTTATATCAGCTGTATATGTATAAATATTGTATATACAGAGGACGCTCAGGTTATATCAGCTGTACATGTATAAATACTGTACATACAGAGGAGGCCCAGGTTATATCAGCTGTACATGTATAAATACTGTGTATACAGAGGAGGCCCAGGTTATATCAGCTGTACATGTATAAATACTGTGTATACAGAGGAGGCCCAGGTTATATCAGCTGTACATGTATAAATACTATATATACAGAGGAGGCCCAAGTTATATCAGCTGTATATGTATAAATACCGTATATACAGAGGAGGCCCAGGTTATATCAGCTGTACATGTATAAATACTGTACATACAGAGGAGGCCCAAGTTATATCAGCTGTACATGTATAAATACTGTATATACAGAGGAGGCCCAGGTTATATCAGCTGTATATGTATAAATACTGTATATACAGAGGATGCCCAGATTATATCAGCAGTATATGTATAAATACCGTATATACAGATGATGCCCAGATTATATCAGCAGTATATGTATAAATACTGTATATACAGAGGTTCCCCAGGTTATATCAGCTGTATATGTATAAATACTGTATATACAGAGGAGGCCCAGGTTATATCAGCTGTATATGTATAAATACGGTATCTACAGATGATGCCCAGGTTATATCAGCTGTATATGCATAAATACTGTACATACAGAGGAGGCCCATGTTATATCAGCTGTATATGTATAAATACTGTATATACAGATGATGCCCAGGTTATATCAGCAGTATATGTATAAATACTGTATATACAGAGGAGGCCCAGGTTATATCAGCTGTACATATTGTAAGCTTTCCGGGGGGTTTAGCTCTAGGATCGCTGTCTGGGTAGACAGAATGGCACGGAAACAGTTCATTCAGACAGCAGTTTGGTGAAAACTGGCCGCAACCAGTTTTATTAAAGTCCACAGCACACAGATAAAAACAAATCATAAACAGAAAACCTGGGCTTGTCTAGCCTCTAATTACACTTAGATAGATGGCCCTCTCTATCCGGGACCCAGACTCTACCAGTCTGTGCCCAAAACAACACATATCACATATGTTACCAGTATGGAGTTTCACAGACACTCCTCTTTATGTCCGAAGGCAACTCCAATGTCCCGACTTGAGAGAGGTCACCTCCTATTCAGTCGCTATTCGCACGGATTCTCACTGCGACTACTCCTGTGTCCGGGGTACTTCCTGCTCCCAGACTGAGATAGCTCACACTCTTAGAGACTGCTTCCTTGTGCCAGGACACCTCCCTGTGTCCGGGCTAAAGACAGCTCCCACACTCTTGGAGACACCTTCTGTGTCTGGACCCCTTGTCCAGACTGAATGAGCTCCCTGACTGTGCTCCCAAGCACCTACTTCTGGCTTCCTAATCAACACCTGAGTGGATTCAGGTCTGAGCTGCAAGCGTGTACTGAATGGCAGGTGTAGTGACCTTTCTTTACCACCAGGTTTACAAAGCCACACATTTCGCTCATACCAGTCAGCAAGGTACTTAGGTGAAATATACACCTCATTCACCACATATTCCTTCACTGTCTCACATATCCCCTCCCTCTTCTCCAGACCGGAGGGCTGGTCATCCAGACCGGAGGGCTGGTCAACAATCCAACAGAGACAGTGAACTCTGGACCAGTCATGGCCCTCATCAGCTTCATCCTCACCACTGTCATAGCCAACATCAGTTTTCTCTTCATCTGAAGCATCCGCACTACCCTGTACCCTCCCAGGCTTATACTCTCTGCGGGCCTCGGGTATCCTGCACTGTTTCATCTTGACTTAGTGCCAGCCTCAGTCTCGGTATAGTGGCTCACCAGATAAGTACGACCAGGCACGTCAGAACAGCTCTGCTGATTCTTCCTCAGAAACTTTCGTACCTCCTGTTTTTGGGGCACTGACCCTGTGTCACCAACTGTCACAGGAGGTATAGGGGTTTTCTCTAATTCCCCCTGAACTTTCTTTAGCACATCTACTTTCTTAAATATCAGTTGATTCATAAATTCTACCTCACAGAACCCAAGCGCCTCTGTCATGGT
Organism: Oophaga sylvatica; assembly: GCA_033576555.1. Classification (NCBI taxonomy): domain Eukaryota; kingdom Metazoa; phylum Chordata; class Amphibia; order Anura; family Dendrobatidae; genus Oophaga; species Oophaga sylvatica. The sequence goes on from JARQOD010008063.1 coordinate 2,909, forward strand.
TTCTGACCATTCCGAGCCACACTGTTCAAACGATTGGCACTGTAGAGGGAGCTGATCGTTTTTCTTGGTCGGTACACATAATTTATCCTCTTCTGGTACAGGCTCACTTTGCATAAGACTCAGAGCTCTTACTTCTTTCTCCAGGAGATCCTCATGGCTACGCATCTTCTCCTGTAGTTGTTGGACGTCCTTTACGTCTTTGGCCCCTTCTTCAGGCTCTTCTGGTAGGACATGCTCAGAAGCCCTACCATCAGTCTTCTTTTCCACCACGTTCTGCATCCCATCTGAGCTCCCGTGTATCTGCAGCGGCAACGGAGCGACACATCGCCCCTCCCACTCACTGGGACGTGGTTCAAGTGTAGACTCCATGAAAATGCGCCTGAGCTCATCAAGGCCAACCCGAGGTCTCAAAATCTCATCTTGGGATTTATCCAGATCCTTTGGGTCGCTCGGGAACTCCGATGGCGCACCGGGCGCCGAATTTCCGGCCCGAGCTTCGCGAGTCGCAGCCACGGATCCGGACAGTACACCGTCCACGCCGCTGTCTCCGGCAGAAACATATTCCGGGGCAGAGTCATTCCCCACATCTTCAGTCTTGTTCCTCACAGCTTCACTTGAGACATCAGCCTCTGGTGAGGCACCTGGCCTGGTGTCCACCACTTCCATGGCTTTCTCCACCTCTGCAGCATCACCTTCAGAGTCCTTGGCCTGATGCAGATCCACACCATACATTGATAACTTCTCATTTTCAACAGCATCCACTTGTGCTGTGTTCAGTTTCAGAGTCCTGTCTTTCACCTTAGTCTTCGCCAGGGAACCGGCCAACTGTACAACATCTTCAGATGCCATCCTCCGTCCGACTGCAAGGTCAGCCTCAGCCTTCCTCTCAGGACTCTCAATCTCCTCTGCTACCATGCCTTCCTCACTTGCACTGGTTGCTTTATGGTCATCAGATAATTCACTATCACTATCTGACCCCCGTTTTCTCAGCCACATCTGTCTCACTGTCAGGGCTATACACTTCATTATCATTCACATCCTGCTCACTGTCAGGGTTATACAATTCATTTTCATTCATATCCTGCTTACTGTCAGGGTTATACAATTCATTTTCATTCACATCCTGCTCACTGTCAGGGTTATACAATTCATTTTCATTCACATCTTGATCTGGAACCTTAGTTAACATGTCATCCACAACATTAACTTCACCATCTGGTCCCTCAAGTATGTGACTCTGTGACAACCCCAGCACTATACTTCTATATAGCTCAGGTACTAGGAGCTGACTCACGACCTCTCCCTGGACTTCAGTGTCCCTATACAATAGGTTATTGTTCATGGCAGCATGAGGAAACCTCTCCTCAGAGCCAGGCTCTTGGGGAACCTCACTCAGAACAATTACATTTTCCTGTGCCGTTTTAAGAGTGGGGTCTCGCACCGGCTCACTCCCAAAATTGTCACAGGAGCCAGGCAGGTCAGGGACACTCGGTTCCCGAGAACCACCATCCTCGTCTCCCAACATCACCTGCAAAGAAATGTCATCTTTATCACGGTCATCATCAGTATCATGATCATTATTATCATTATCAATATTATCATGGTCATCATCATTATCACATAAGTTTAACGGCCCACTAGCACTGTGCTCCGCCCCTCGGGACTGCGCACCCTCAGTAGGAGCTTCATCACACTGTCCATCAGAAACACCCTTCCCCAGAGATCCTTAGACCGGGGAAAGTCATTACCCAATATAACGGGGTGCACCAGGGTCTTCACTACCCCTACTTCATATGAAACCTCCCCGAGTTTGGGGACCAAGTCCACGGCAGTCTCTGGGTAGACTTTGGTGTCTTCATGGATGTACACCACACTCAGGTGCTTATCAGGGATGAAGTCCCTATCACTCAGGCTGTCACATACGGAAGTCACTGGACTCTCTGAGTCCAAGAGGGCCTGTGCTGGGCAGTCACTTACAACCACCGGGGACCCCTGTGGTCCAGTCTCTTCGGCTGAGGTGGACACACACACAGGCTCTGCGCAGGGAGAGAGGGATCTGCCAACATCACAACACATAGGCTCCCCCTCTATTGGACAGTTGGCTGCAATTTCACGCCAGCTCCAACACTGTCCATCACACTCTCCCACCCACATGTCCCCTCGGGCCTGAACCCGCTTATCAGCATACCCCATGTCCCCAACAGCTGGAACGCTCTTACCGCGAGAGTTCAGCGTCCGGGAACTCCGAAGTGATGACCTCTCAGACGGCTGTACCTCAGGAGGACGTGCTTGGGTGTAGCGGTCCACTATCACCTTTTCAACTCCATAATCAGGCCTGCTGACTGCAGACTCCCAACTGTATCTCCAGTCACGAACTCTCCTGGCACGGGCTGCAACCGTAACACCCAGCCGGGTAAGAATCGCCGCTTTCAACTTTGCATAGTCTTCGCTGTCCTGCTTGCTCAGGTCAGCCCAGACTTTTTGGGGTTCCCCAATCAGATAGGGTACGACCACCATGGCCCATTCAGATAGTGGCAGATTCTCCTTCTCTGCCAGTCTCTCAAACCTAGTAAGATATACCTCCACATCATCACGAGGTGTCATTTTTCTCAAGGACCGTCTTACCGCCTTCTTTATAGCGGACAACGCCGGTGCCTTCACAACATTACTTCGGGACGCGGCACCGAAATCCTTTTTTGGTGCTGTCATCTGCTCAACAAATAACCGGTTATTCTCCTGCTGCTGCAGGAATTGCTGCTGGGCCTGCTGCATGCGCTGCTGGTGCTGCAGGCGCTGCTGCTCCATGCTCTGCTGCATGCTTCGCTGGGCCTGCACCAGGTACTCAACGAGTTCCTCCATACTGCCGGACTTATCTGTCTCAATCACAGCAGTCTTATGTTGCACATTAACTTGCGCCATTTGTTCAAACAGCGCCTCCATGCTGTCATCCATGCTGTCAGACTTCTCTGTCTTCACAACTGTAGTCTTCACTCAAGACATACACACTACACAGCTTTTTTTTTTTTTTTTTTTTTTTTTCCACAGAAAAATTCAGCCTTGCTGTGCAAACACTTTTTTTTTTTTTTCCTTTGCAAAGTCTATTAGGGCTACTGTCTCTTTAAGACTGCTCCACAAACTTTTCTTTTGCTGCTGCACATTCCACAGTCATTTTCACAACAAGTTCAGCTTTGCTGTGCATACATTTTCTTTCTGCAGACCCTATCAGGGCCACTGTCTCTCCAAGACTGCTCCAAACAGACGTTTCTGCTGACACACACTTTTTTTTTTTTTCTGCTGCTATTTCAATAGACTTCACCTTTAATGCTGTCTCTCGCCACTGTGCTGCATGCACACTCCAGCACTAACTGTACCAGGCCCTGCGCTGCCCCAGCATTCTCCGCCAATTGTAAGCTTTCCGGGGGTTTAGCTCTAGGATCGCTGTCTGGGTAGACAGAATGGCACGGAAACAGTTCATTCAGACAGCAGTTTGGTGAAAACTGGCCGCAACCAGTTTTATTAAAGTCCACAGCACACAGATAAAAACAAATCATAAACAGAAAACCTGGGCTTGTCTAGCCTCTAATTACACTTAGATAGATGGCCCTCTCTATCCGGGACCCAGACTCTACCAGTCTGTGCCCAAAACAACACATATCACATATGTTACCAGTATGGAGTTTCACAGACACTCCTCTTTATGTCCGAAGGCAACTCCAATGTCCCGACTTGAGAGAGGTCACCTCCTATTCAGTCGCTATTCGCACGGATTCTCACTGCGACTACTCCTGTGTCCGGGGTACTTCCTGCTCCCAGACTGAGATAGCTCACACTCTTAGAGACTGCTTCCTTGTGCCAGGACACCTCCCTGTGTCCGGGCTAAAGACAGCTCCCACACTCTTGGAGACACCTTCTGTGTCTGGACCCCTTGTCCAGACTGAATGAGCTCCCTGACTGTGCTCCCAAGCACCTACTTCTGGCTTCCTAATCAACACCTGAGTGGATTCAGGTCTGAGCTGCAAGCGTGTACTGAATGGCAGGTGTAGTGACCTTTCTTTACCACCAGGTTTACAAAGCCACACATTTCGCTCATACCAGTCAGCAAGGTACTTAGGTGAAATATACACCTCATTCACCACATATTCCTTCACTGTCTCACAATGTATACATACTGTACATACAGAGGATGCCCAGGTTATATCAGCTGTATATGTATAAATACTGTATATACAGAGGATGCCCAGGTTATATCAGCAGTATATGTATAAATACTGTATATACAGAGGTTCCCCAGGTTATATCAGCTGTATATGTATAAATTCTGTACATACAGAGGAGGCCCAGGTTATATCAGCTGTATATGTATAAATACTGTACATACAGAGGATGCCCAGTTATATCAGCTGTATATGTATAAATACTGTACATACAGAGGATGCCCAGGTTATATCAGCTGTATATGTATAAATACTGTATATACAGAGGATGCCCAGGTTATATCAGCTGTACATGTATAAATACTGTATATACAGAGGTTTCCCAGGTTATATCAGCTGTATATGTATAAATACTGTACATACAGAGGAGGCCCAGGTTATATCAGCTGTATATGTATAAATACTGTACATACAGAGGATGCCCAGGTTATATCAGCTGTATATGTATAAATACTGTACATACAGAGGATGCCCAGGTTATATCAGCTGTATATGTATAAATACTGTACATACAGAGGAGGCCAAGGTTATATCAGCTGTATATGTATAAATACTGTGTATACAGAGGAGGCCCAGGTTATATCAGCTGTATATGTATAAATACTGTATATACAGAGGATGCCCAGGTTATATCAGCTGTATATGTATAAATACTGTACATACAGAGGATGCCCAGGTTATATCAGCTGTATATGTATAAATACTGTACATACAGAGGAGGCCCAGGTTATATCAGCTGTACATGTATAAATACTGTGTATACAGAAGAGGCCCAGGTTATATCAGCTGTATATGTATAAATACTGTACATACAGAGGATGCCCAGGTTATATCAGCTGTATATGTATAAATACTGTACATACAGAGGATGCCCAGGTTATATCAGCTGTATATGTATAAATACTGTACATACAGAGGAGGCCCAGGTTATATCAGCTGTACATGTATAAATACTGTACATACAGAGGATGCCCAGGTTATATCAGCTGTATATGTATAAATACTGTATATGCAGAGGAGGCCCAGGTTATATCATCTGTACATGTATACATACTGTACATACAGAGGATGCCCAGGTTATATCAGCTGTATATGTATAAATACGGTATATACAGAGGATGCCCAGGTTATATCAGCAGTATATGTATAAATACTGTATATGCAGAAGAGGCCCAGGTTATATCAGCTGTAATGTATAAATACTGTATATACAGATGATGCCCAGGTTATATCAGCAGTATATGTATAAATACTGTATATACAGAGGAGGCCCAGGTTATATCATCTGTACATGTATACATACTGTACATACAGAGGATGCCCAGGTTATATCAGCTGTATATGTATAAATACTGTATATGCAGAGGAGGCCCAGGTTATATCATCTGTACATGTATACATACTGTACATACAGAGGATGCCCAGGTTATATCAGCAGTATATGTATAAATACTGTATATACAGAGGTTCCCCAGGTTATATCAGCTGTATATGTATAAATACTGTACATACAGAGGATGCCCAGGTTATATCAGCTGTATATGTATAAATACTGTACATACAGAGGATGCCCAGGTTATATCAGCTGTATATGTATAAATACTGTATATACAGAGGAGGTCCAGGTTATAGCAGCTGTATATGTATAAATACTGTATATACAGAGGATGCGCAGGTTATATCAGCTGTATATGGCAGCACAGTGGCTCAGTGGATAGCATTGCAGCGCTGGAGTCCTAGGTTCGAATCCCACCAAGGACAACATCTGCAAGGAGTTTGTATGTTCTCCCCGTGTTTGCGTGGGTTTCTTCCGTGTTCTCTGGTTTCCTCCCACATTCCAAAAACATACAGATAGGGAATCTAGATTGTGAGCCCCATCGGGGACAGCGACGATAATGTGTGCAAACTGTAAAGCGCTGCGGAATATGTTAGCGCTATATAAAAATAAAGATTATTATTATTATATATGTATAAATACTGTATACACAAAGGATGCCCAGGTTATATCAGCTGTACATGTATTAATACTGTATATACAGAGGATGCCCAGGTTATATCAGCTGTATATGTATAAATACTGTATATACAGAGGATGCCCAGGTTATATCAGCTGTTCATGTATAAATACTGTATATACAGAGGACGTCCAGGTTATATCAGCTGTACATGTATAAATACCGTATATACAGAGGGCGCCCAGGTTATATCAGCTGTACATATATGAATACCGTATATACACAGGACGCCCAGGTTATATCAGCTGTACATATATGAATACCGTATATACACAGGACGCCCAGGTTATATCAGCTGTACATATATGAATACCATATATACACAGGACGCCCAGGTTATATCAGCTGTACATATATGAATACCGTATATACACAGGACGCCCAGGTTATATCAGCTGTACATACACTCGCTGACAGAAGTTATGTCGCTTATCCATGTTATGTAAATAAAAGCTTATAACTTGATGTTAAATTCATCCATTGGTTTTATAAATTACTCTTTTGAAAGCTGAAACTCTCTGAAATGTGGTTTAGGTTAAGAAAATAAATTGGCATCAATGCATAAATATTGATCATTTAATGGACACAGAATGGTCAGATTATGGCAAGACAAAAGTTTTGTCGCCTGGACATATAATGTGCCCAATCCTAGTTGACATCCTCACCTGTGCTCAGTAGAGATGAGCGACTTTGCCTTTTTGAGGGTCAAGTCGGGTTTCGTGAAACCCGACTTTCTCAAAAGGCGAGTCGAACGAAGTCGGCCGACTAACGGAAAAGGTCAAGTCGTAGTCTAAAACACGACCCCAATGCAAGTCAATGGGGAAGAAAAGTGGGCAGTGAGTGGAGTACAGTAAACACCTACAGTGCCGATTTCAATGCCAACTACATCAACTCTTATTACTTAAGCTTGTCAACCTTAATTAACTTTATAATAATAGTAACGCATTGAAAACTGGGGGTTATTTGGCTAAAGTTGTGGGGGGGCAGGGCTGGCTCCAGGTTTTCGTGGGCCCCGGGCCAAAGAGTGTCAGTGGGCCCATTTAACACATATCACAATTCATGATGCTCCGGATCCATATATTTCCGGAGTCACACACAGACCCTCACTCAGTATGGATTTGACCGTAATACAAAGAGCAGATATACGGTACTGTATCAGAAGCGGACAGCTGTATACGGTGTAGGGGAAAATTGCAATCTCCGTATATATTTCTGGAGTCACACACAGATAGTCAGCATGTGTTTGTCCGTGATACCAGCCGGTACACGGTAGTGTGTGAGGAGCGTACACCTCTATACGGTGTGGGAAAAAATGAATGCTCGGTAACTGTGCAGAAAAAAAGAATAAAAGTATTAGTGCTGTATAATAAGCAGTCTGCACAGCAGTGTACACACAGCAATACAGCTATCAGGCAGCCTAATAACCAGCGCTGCTGCACACAAGAAAATCCTCCCCTGTCACTGCACACTAACTGTACAGCACAATCACTATCAGCACAAGCACAGAAGAACTTCTCTTTCCAGCCTAACTCTCTCCCTACTGATAAACAGCGTCAGCAACCTCTCCCTACTGTTAAGATCGGCGGTAGTAAAATGGAGGTCGGTGTTCAGGGCTTTTATAGACACTGTGACACCCCCCAAAGCAAGACAATCACTGCAATGCCCTTCTCTAAGATGGTGGTGGACCCTGCACATGTCATCTTGTTGTCCACAGTGTACGTCCTTGCTCATTGACTAAAAAAAGGCGCCTGAAAGCATTCTGGGAAAATCGACTTTGGCGCTTGTTTTGCCGAAACGCATGGTCGACTGCACGCTATGGTCGTGTTTCGGCCAACGAAACCTGACTTTGGCGAAAGTCGGCGACTTTTGAATCTGACCGACCTGTTTCGCTCAACTCTAGTGCTTAGTAAATAATCGGTTAATTAGTGGGTGTGTATAAAAAGAAACCCAGCACCCCAGACCTTCACTTGAACTGCAACTTGACCTCTGACAACATGCCAAAAATCCACCCTGCGACCAAAGCCTGGATTATCAAGAGGCTGAAGACCAGATCCACTGCAGAGGTGGCTGGCACCTTTAATGTGTCTCAGCGTCAATTACAAAGAATTAAAAAAAGATTTGAAGAGACTGGAGATGTGTTTGACAAGCCCAGGTCCGGCAGACCCCGCAAGACAACTGCTCAGGAGGAACGTTTTGTTGGTTAGAAAATCCAAAGCAAGCCCCTCTTCCACTGCAGCAGAGCTCCAACAGGCCTGGTCACCTCAAGTCCTTGTGTCAACTAGAACAGTTTGTAGGATTCTGTCTTGAAATGGCCTCCATGGTCGAATCAGTGCCCAGAAGCCAGCACTGAACAAAAGGCAAATAAAAAACCATCCCACAGCCTGCTAAACAGATGGACGCTGGAAAAGGGGGAGAAGGTGGATTTCTCTGATGAATCTTCAGTAGAATTACACCACAGCCGCCGCAAATACTGCAGGAGATCTACTGGAGCCCGCATGGATCCAAAATACACCCAGAAAACAGTTACATTTGGTGGTGAAAATATCATGATCTGGGGTTACATTTAGTATGGGGGTGTGCGAAACATTTGCAAGGTGGAAGGCAATATCAATAGCCTAAAATATCAAGAAGTATTAGCTACCTCTTACATTCCAAATCATAAAAGGGGTCAAATTCTGCAGCAGGATGGTGCTCCATCTCATACATCCATCTCTACAACAAAGTTCCTCCAGGCAAAAAAGATCAAGGTGCTCAAGGACTGGCCAGCCCAGTCACCAGACATGAACATCATTGAGCATGTTTGGGGTAGGATGAAAGAGGAAGCTTGGAAGACAAAACCAAGGAATCTAGATGAACTCTGGGAAGCATGTAAGACTGCATTCTCTGCTATTCCTGATGACTTCATTAATAAATTGTATGAATTAGAGATGAGCGACTTTGCCTCCGGGAGGGTCGAGTCGGGTTTCGGACCATCCGACTTTACCAAAAGTCGAGTCGAACGAGATCGGCCGACTAGCTCACGGCAAAAGTCGAAGTTCCGCCAAAAAACGAAATCCGACCCCAATGCAAGTCAATGGGGAAGCAAAGTCGGCAGGGAGTGGAGGACAGTAAACACATCTACAGTGCCCACGTCAATGCCAACGACATCAATTCTTATTACTTAAGCTTGTCAACCTTAATTTACTTTATAATAATAGTAACGCATTGAAAACTGGGGGTTATTTGGCTAAAGTTGTGGGGGGGGGGTAGGGCTGGCTCCAGGTTTTCGTGTGCCCCGGGCGAAAGAGTCTCAGTGGGCCCCTTTAACACATACAATTCATGATGCTCCGATACGGCACAGAAATATAGGTATAGTACAATGACAAATACTTCACTTCTTACATGACATGAGTGATATCTATTGTAAATTCTACAATAACTCAAAAACCGGACAGTATAGTCCTCCATACAGTATTATGGCCACCACATAGTGCACCATACAGAATAATGAGCCCCACATATTGCTTCATACAGAATAATGAGCCCCATATATTGCTTCATACAGAATAATGGGCTCCATATAATGCTCCATACAGAATAGGCCCCATATGTGATCCATATGATACTCCATAAATAATGAACCCCATATGATGCTCCAGTGTATGATGAGCCCCATTTATAATGCTCCAGTGTATGATGGGCCCCATATATAATGCTTCAGTGTATGATGGGCCCCATATATAATGCTTCAGTGTATAATGGGCCCTATCTATGATGCTCAAGTGTATAATGAGCCCCATATAATGCTCCAAATATAATGGTCCCCATATATAATGCTCCATATACACTGTGTTCCAAATTATTATGCAAAAATTGTTTAGGAGTGATAAGGTAAGAATTTTTTGTTTGTCAGGTAAACTCATTGATGGTGATGTGTGTCAGGGCTCTTATATCACTGTAAGCAATTGCAGACACCTGTGCTAATTAGTTTGGCAGGTGTGTCCAATGAAAGGCAAGACTACTTAAGAAGGCTGTCCCACATTATTAAGCAGCCTACATTTTCTGCCAAAATGGGAAAGAAGAAGGATGTGTCGGCTGCTGAGAAGCAACAAATTGTGGAGTGTTTATGTCAAGGCATGACTACAATCAACATTGCCAAGACACTTCATCGTGATCATCGCACAATCAAGAAGTATGTAGCTGATTCACAGTACACACGTGTGCGTGCTGATAAGGGAAAATTGAGGACTCTTTCCTACAGGCAATTACGTCAGGTTAAAAGAGCAGCGGCAAAAAAGCCTTGTCATAGCAGCAGACAAGTTTTTGAAGCTGCTGGTGCCTCCAACATCCCCCGAACAACAAGATGCAGGGTCCTTCAGAGGTTTGCAGCTGTGCGTAAGCCATCCTGTCGACCTCCTCTATCCACTGCACACAAGCAGAAACGGCTCCAGTGGGCCAAACAATACATGAAGACTGACTTCAAAACTGTTCTGTTCACCGATGAGTGCCGTGCAGCGCTCGATGGTCCAGATGGATGGAGTGGAGGATGGCTGGTTGATGGACACCACATGCAAACACGGCTAAAGCACCAACAAGGAGGAGGTGGAGTAATGTTTTGGGCTGGAATCATGGGGAGAGAGATTGTCGGCCCCTTTTAGGATCCCTGAAGGGGTAAAGATGAACTCCATAGTGTATGTTGAGTTTCTCAAACAGCACTTCCTGCCATGGTTCAAGAAGAAGAACCGTGCACTCCGCAGCAAGATCATTTTCATGCATGATAATACACCGTCTCATGCTGCACATAACACATCTGCATCTCTGGCTGCTATGGGCATAAAAGGGGACAAACTTATGGTGTGGCCCCCATGCTCCCCTGACCTCAACCCCATTGAGAACCTCTGCAGCATCATCAAAAGGAGTGTCTATGATGGCGGGAGGCAGTTCACATCTAAGCAACAGCTCTGGGAGGGTATTCTGTCCTCATGCAAAACAATTGAAGCAGAAACCATCCAAAACCTGACAAATTCAATGGAGGAGAGAGTTCAGAAGCTCCTTTCCAACAAGGGGTCCTATGTGCAAATGGAACATCACCTAGAATAAAGTTTTGAGTTGAAAACTGTTTGATTTCAATTTGTAAGAACCTGCTAATGCTTATAATTTCAAAAATGACAATTTTTTTGTTCTTTATTAAAATGAAAAGGTTGAAAACTCTGCTGTGCATAATAATTTGGAACATGCATTTTGAGTGCAGTTTGAGTGTTTTATTTTTTAAAAAATATATTGTTATCATAGGCAGTTTGTACAAAAACCTTTCAATTGTGCTCTAATTGTTAGAACCCTCTTGTTAGATTTTGTTTCAGTTTGCTGGTCACATGACCTTTTTTCCCTATTTAGTCTGGCTCCGCCCTTCTGGCTTTGCTGGACTTCATTGTATTATCTACTCTTAAGCTAGCCGGGTGCTTAGGTGCCTTACTCTGTCAGTTTTGCTTGATCTTAGGATCTCTTAGTATTTGTTTTCTGTTTTATATTCCCTGCTACACTTTCTGTTAGGAGGTGTCCATCTTTTCACCCAGTCCCTAGATCTTGTAGGGATTCCTCCCTCGCAACTATAGGTCTTCGTTCAGACTAGCTGAGGACTTTAGCGGGTCTGGTCGCAGGATCAGGTTCCCCGTTACATCGTAGGGATCCAGCTCAGTCCTATTGTAGGGACAGAATTCCCACCTTTCCTTAGTGCTTGTAGCAGATCATAACAGTAAGTCCAGCCCAAAGAAAAAAAAAAAATCTCTAAGGAAAGATTTTCAGTTTCTATTATGGTGTCGGTTCAGGATTCGGCTCAACGCCTGCAGCGACTCTCTCTGGAGGTGGCTGAAATCCAGCAACACGTGAGTAGTTGTCCTGGAGCTGATTTCGTGGAGCCAAAGGTACGTTTGCCTGATTTATTTTTTGGTGAACAACAAGATTTTTTTTCTTTTAAAAATGCTTGCTTGTTGTATTTCCGTTTGAGACCCAGATCCTCTGGTGATGAATCACAGCGCATAGGGTTCATAATGTCACTTTTGCGCAAAGAACCTCAGGACTGGGCCTTTTCTCTGCAGCCTAGTGATCCATGCTTTAGATCTGTGGATAGTTTTTTTTCTGCTTTGGGGTTATTGTATGACAATCCGGATATCATCCTGAGTCTAATGGCCAGACAGAAAGGAAAAACCAGGATGTTGAGCAGTTCTTGCGTTGTTTTGTGACTGATAATCAAGAGGGGTGGTCTGAGTTTCTGCCACTTGCTGAGTTTGCTCTTAACAATCATACATCCGCTTCTGCTGGTTGTTCGCCTTTTTTTGTTGTACTGGGAGACATCCGTCTTTTGGGTCATTTTCCAAGTTGGGATCGGCTGTACCTGAAGAGGAGAACTTTTCTGGTTTTTGGAGAGAGTTTGGACTGATGTACGTGGTAATCTTCAGGAGGCTAACAAAAGATCCAAAGTGTATTTTGATAGAAAACGACAAGAGATTTTGTTTGCTATTGGTGACATGGTTTGGTTGTCCTCTAAGAATCTGCGCTTGAGGATTCCGTCTAAGAAATTGGGTCCCAAGTTTGTAGGGCCCTTTAAGGTGCTTCAGGTTATTAACCAATCTGCTGTTAAGTTGGAGCTTCCTACCTCCTGGAAGATTAATCCGGTGTTTCATGTTTCTCTCTTGAAAAAAGCTGAGGTCTCAGATGGAGACGTCTCGGCCACTGTTCCCCTGGTGGTGGAGGACGGGCAATATGAGATTTCCCCCATCCTAAATTCTAGACGGTATAAAGGGAGTTTGCAGTACCTCGTCGCTTGGAAGGGTTATGGACCCGAGGATAACTCATGGATGAGGGCGGATGATGTTTCTGCGTCTAGACTTGTCAGAGCGTTTCACAAGAGGTTTCCGGATAAGCCTAAGTCCTAGGGGATCCGGAGGATCCTCTTAGAAGGGAGGGTACTGTTAGAACCCTCTTGTTAGATTTTGTTTCAGTTTGCTGTCACATTACCTTTTTTCCCTATTTAGTCTGGCTCCGCCCTTCTGGCTTTGCTGGACTTCATTGTATTATCTACTCTTAAGCTAGCCGGGTGCTTAGGTGCCTTACTCTGTCAGTTTTGCTTGATCTTAGGATCTCTTAGTATTTGTTTTCTGTTTTATATTCCCTGCTACACTTTCTGTTAGGAGGTGTCCATCTTTTCACCCAGTCCCTAGATCTTGTAGGGATTCCTCCCTCGCAACTATAAGTCTTTGTTCAGACTAGCTGAGGACTTTAGCGGGTCTGGTCGCAGGATCAGGTTACCCGTTACATCGTAGGGATCCAGCTCAGTCCTATTGTAGGGACAGAATTCCCACCTTTCCTTAGTGCTTGTAGCAGATCATAACATTAATAGTTATTTGACTGGAAAATTACAATGACTGCAATTCATATAGGTAATTTGGGAAAATCTGAGAAAATATTATTTGCATAATAATTTGGAACACAGTGTATAATGGGCCCCAATTATAATGCTCCAGTGTATAATGGGCCCCGTATATGATGTTCCAGTGTATAATGGGCCCTATCTATGATGCTCCAGTGTATGATGGGCCCCATATATAATTCTCCAGTGTATAATGTTCCCCATATATTGCTCCAAACATTAAAAAAAGCGAAATACCTCTCCTCGCTGGGCACTGCTCTACTCTGGACTCCTCAGCGTCGCCATCTTCCAGCTCTCTGCACTGTGACTGTTGAGGCAGAGGGCACACAGACGTGACGTCATCGCGCTCTCTGACCTGAATGTCACTGTCAGGAAACGTGGAAGACGTCACTGTGGTGGAGCAGGGAGAGGTAAGTATTGCAAGTGCTGGGGCCCTGAGCAAGCAGGGGGGGCACACTTGTGGGCGACGGCACTGGCACAGGTTCCCTCATAGTACACCGGTGTCTCTGATGGCAAGTGGGCCCCCCCACCTGCTCAGGGCCCCGCCACTTGCCCGGGTGCGCCAGGTGCTGACTCCGACCCTGGGGGGGGTACAGCCCAGTTAGGGAGGTGGAAAAATTGACATATGTTGAGGTGTAGGCTGGACGTTCAGCAGCTGCAAATGGAGGAATTGGAGAAGTCGGAGGAAGAGGAGGACAAAGCGAGCCATTTTGCTGGCAACCTATGTGTCATCAGGGAAGGTGGTACAAAATCCTTTGAAACCCAGGCATGGTTCATTTTAATGAAGGTGAGATCACCTACATTTTGGGTCGACAGCCGGGTCCTTCTTTCTGTCAGGATTGATCCAGCGGCACTGAAGACTCTTTCTGATAGCACACTACCAGCAGGGCAAGCGAGCTCCTCTAAGGCATATTGTGCCAATTCAGGCCAGGTGTCCAGTTTACAGGCCCAGTAGTCAAAGGGGAATGACCTGTGAGGGAGAACATCGATAGGGGAGGAGAGGTAACTCTGAACCATAGTTGACAACTGCTGTCTCCTGTCTGTTACAATTGATTCATTATTACCAGTCGTGTGAGCGGTACTTTAGAAATCAGATGACAACATGGTCATGAAACCCGTCTCCAAAGCCACTTCGGCTGTGTGCACCACAAACACCTCTTCCATTTGGCCCAGTATGGCTCGTGGTAGAACCTGCACCGCTGCTGTGTGCTGGGAATGCCTCCAACAAACGGTTTACCAGAGTTGCTTGTTTGTTCGCCAATATTAGCTCTAGGTTCTCCCGTGGCATGATGTTCTGTAATTTGCCTTTATAGCGTGGATCGAGGATGCTGGCCAACCAGTAGTCGTCATCCTTCATAATTTTGGCAATGCGAGGGTCCCTTTTTAGGATCCGCAAGACACAATCACACATGTGGGCCAATGTTCCAGGTGTCAATGATGCACTGCCAGTGGTGGGTGGAGGAGCACTTTCTGCCAAATCCACATCCCTCCAGTCATGCGCAAACCCTGTACCTGACCTTGGCAAGCCAACATTTTCTCTTGCCCCCTGAGAAGCATCATCCTCCCCAAAATAATCATCCCCCTCCTCCTCTTCCTCCACCTCATCCAGGACAGTTCCCTGAGCAGACAATGGCTGACTGTCATCAAGGCTTCCCTCCTCCTCCTCCTCCGCTGCAGACTCCTGATCCTTAATGTGCGTTAAAGTTTGCATGAGCAGATGCATAAGTGGGATGCTCATGCTTATGATGGCGTCGTCTGCGCTTAAGAGCCGTGTGCATTCCTCAAAACACTGAAGGACTTTACAGAGGTCTTTCAGCTTTGCCACTGCACACCCGACAACTCCATGTCCGCTCTCAAACTGCCTGCCCGTGTATCCTCCCACAAATGCATTACAGCCTGCCTCTGTTTGCACAGCCTCTCAACCATGTGCATGGTGGAGTTCCACCTTGTTGCAACGTCTATGATTAGGCGGTGGTTGGGGAGGTGGAGCGATCGCTGCAGCCTCTGCATATGACTGGAGTCTACGGGCGAGCGACGGATGTGAGAGCACAGTCTTTGCACCTTATGGAGCAGGGCTGGTAGCTCCGGAAAATTATTTATGAAGCACTGCACCACCAGGTTCAAGGTGTGAGCAAGGCAAGGAATGTGTCTGAGTTTTGCCAGGGCTATGGCCGCCACAAAATTACGGCCGTTATCACTGACTACCTTGCCTGGCTCAAGATGTATACTGCCCAGCCATGACTCAGTTTCTCGCTGCAAGTAGTCGGCCAGTACCTCCGCGGGGTGTCTGTTGTCGCCCAAAGACATCATCTTTAAAACAGCCTGCTGACGCTTACCACTAGCTGTTCGATAGTGGGACACCTCGTGTGCAACATTGGCAGCTGCGGATGGAGTGCTCGTGCCACTGCGCTCTGTCGACGAGCTTTTGCTTCTGGAGGAGGTGGAGGGTCGAACGCCTACAGCCAACTGTTGCCTATACCGTGGGCTAGACAGCACTGTCCCACCGCCGCTGTCCCCTGTGGACCCTGCATCCACCACATTAACCCAGTGCGCAGTGATGGACACGTAATGGCCCTGGCCATGCCTACTGGCCCATGCATCTGTTGTGAGGTGCACCTTTCCACTCACTGATTGTTTTGAGTGCATGGACAATGCGGTCTTTCACATGCAGGTGGAGGGCTGGGATGGCTTTTCTAGAAAAGAAGTGCCGACTGGGTAGGTCATAGCGTGGGACAGCGTAGGCCATGAGCTCTCGGAATGCTGCGCTTTCAACCAAACGGAAGGGCATCATCTCTAATGAGATCAGTTTGGCAATGCAGGCGTTCAAAGCCAGTGAGGTTTTGTAGTCTGTCCACGCTTGCAAGTGCATGGTGTTTACATGTCTAAGCATGCAACTGGTATTCAAATTTTGGAGATTTTTCCCTTGGCTAAAGGTCCTTCCGCACTTCTTACAGATAACCTTTGCCTCATAAATAGGATTTTGGTCAAAAAAGTGCCACACTGCACTCTTCCTACTATGGGAAAACTTTTCAGGGCTTGCATGCCAAAGCACAATATTCTAGGTTCTTCAAAGTAGCCAAGAATATGCAAAGCAGTCATCAAAGCAAAAGGTGGCTACTTTGAAGAACCTAGAATATAAGACATAATTTCAGTTGTTTCACACTTTTTTGTAAAGTGTAATGTATAATTCCACATGTGATAATTCATAGTTTTGATGCCTTCAGTGTGATTCTACAATTTTCATAGTCATGAAAATACAGAAAAATCTTTGAATGAGAAGGTGTGTCCAAACTTTTGGTCTGTACTGTAATAGATAGATAATATATACAGATAATAGATAATAGATAGATATGTAATAGATAAATAATAGATAATACGTAATAGATAGATAGATAGTGTAAGCTTTTCAGGGATATAGCTCTGAGATCGCCGTCCAGGTAGACGAAGTGGCACAGAAACAGTTCATTCAGACAGCAGTTCTGATGAAAACTGGCCGCAACCAGCTTTATTAAAGTCCACAGCAAACAGATAAAAAAAAATCATAAACATAAGACCTGGGCTTGTCCAGCCACTAATTACACTTAGATAGATTTCCCTATCTATCCGGGTCCCGACTCTAACAGCCAGGGCCAAAACAACACATATGTTCAGCATTTACCAGCATGGAGGTTCACAGAGTCTCCTCCTTGTGTCTGAAGGCACCTTCAACGTCCAGACTTGAGAGAGCTCCCCTCTTATTCAGCAGCTATCCGCATGGATTCTCACAGAGACTACTCCTGTGTCCGGGGTACATCGAGCACCCAGACTGAGACAGCTCATACTCCTGGAGACACCTTCTGTGCCTGGACCCCTCCTGTGTCCAGACTAAGCGAGCTCTCTGTCTGTGTTCGCAGACACCTACTTCTGGTCTCCTAATTAACACCTGAGTAGTTTCAGGCCTGAGCTGCAAGTGTGTAATGAATGTAAGGTGTAGTGACCTTTCTCTACCACTAGGTTTACAAAGCCATACATTTCCTTTATACCAGTCAGCAAAGTACCTAGGTGAAATGTACACCCCATTCACCACACATACCCTCACTGTCTCACATATCCCCCCCCTCTTCTCCAGACTGGAGGGCTGGTCATCCAGACCGGAGGGCTGGTTAACAATCCAAAAGAGACAGTGAACTCTGGACCAGTCATGGCCCTCATCAGCTTCATCTTCAGTATTTTCATTTGTATCTTCACCTGAGCCATAGCCAACATGAGCTTTCTCTTCATCTGAAGCATCCGTACTACCCTGTACCCTCCCAGGCCTATGCTCTCTGCGGGCCTCGGGTCTCCTGCACGGTTTCATCTTGACCTTAGTGCCGGACTCAGTTTCGGTATAGTGCCTCCTCAGAGAAGTACGACCAGGCACGTCAGAACACCTCTGCTGATTCTTCTTCTTAAATCTCGGTTGACTCATAAAGTCTATTTCACAGACCTTAAGCTCCTCTGCTATGATCTCTGACCATTTTAAGCTACACTGTTCAAATGATTGGGACTGTAGAAGGAGCAGAACGTTTTTCTTTTGCAGTACACATAATTCATCCGCTAAGTCTCCAGCTGAATTGTAATGTTCTACCGTGACAACAGCATTCTTATATAGAGCCTTAGACTTATTGAGCAGCATTTGCTCTTGTAACGAAGAGATTCCCTGTATTCTTCCTTTTACTTCATTGACTTTCTCACGAAGATGCTCATGGCTTTCATCACACTCCATCACAGTTTGGAGTTTTTTCTGAGAAGTAATCAATTCATCTGGTGCCTGTTGGACGTCCTTTATGTCTTCGGCCCCTTCTTCAGGCTCTTCTGGTAGAACATGCTCAGAAGCCCTACCGTCAGTCTCACATTCCACCTCTTCAGGCACATCACTATGATATCCAATATCTCCATTCATTTCAACTTTCAAGTTCTCCTTGACAGCCGCATCTGCATACTCAGAACCCGCCTGGCTCTTCTCTTCCACCACGCTCTGCATCCCATCCGGGCTCCCGTGTATCCGCAGCGGCAACGGACCGACACATCGCTTCTCCCATTCGTTGGGACGTGGCTCAGATGCAGACTCCATGAAAGTGCGCCTGAGCTCACAAATGCCAGCCCGCACTTTGCGAGTTGCCGCTACTGATCCGGACAGTACACCATCCACGCCACTGTCTCTGGCCGAAACAGATTCCTGGGCAGAGTCAGCCCCCACATCTTCAGTCTTGTTCCTCACAGCTTCACTTGAGACCTCAGCTTCTGATGAGGCATCTGGCTTGGTGACCACCACTTCCATGGCTTTTTCCACCTCTGCAGCATTACCTTCAGAGTCCTGGGCATGATGCAGCTCCATACCATACATGGATAACTTCTCATCTTCAACAGCATCCACTTGTGCTGTGTTCAGTTTCAGAGTCCTGCCTTTAAAGCTCAGCTCTCCTCCTTTCACCCTAGTCTTCGCCAGGGAACCGGCCAACATCTTCGGATGCCATCTTCTGTCCGGCTGCAAGGTCAGCATCAGCCTTCCTCTCAGGACTCTCAACCTCCTCTGCTACCATGCCTTCCTCATTTGCACTGGTTGCTTGATTGTCAACAGATGATTCACTATCACTACCACTATCCCTGTCTGACCCCTTTTTCTCAGCCACATCCGGCTCACTTTCAGGGTTATACAATTCATTCTCATTCTCATCCTGCTCACTTTCAGGGGTATACAATTCATTCTCATTCACATCCTGATCTGGAACCTTAGTTAACATGTCATCCACAACATTAACTTCACCATCTGGTCCCTCAAGTATGTGACTATGTGACAACCCCAGCACTATACTTCTATATAGCTCAGGTACTAGGAGCTGGCGCACGACCTCTCCCTGGACTTCAGTGTCCCTATACAACAGGTGAGTGTTTATGGCAACATGAGGAAACCTCTCCTCAGAGCCAGGCTCTTGGGAAACCTCATTTAGAACAATTATATTTTCCTGTGCCGTTTTAAGAGTGGGGTCTCGCCATTGTTCACTCTCAAAATTGTCACAGGACACAGGTAAGTCAGGGACACTCGGTTCCCGAGAACCACCATCCTCGTCTCCCAACATCACCTGCAAAGGAATTTCATCACTATCACAGTCATCATTATTATCAATATCATTATCATGATTATGATCAGTATCATCATCACTATCATGATCATCATCATTATCAGCATCAGCATCATTATCATGGTCATCATCATTATCATGATCATCATCATCATTATCATCATCATCATTATCACATAAGTTTAACGGCCCACTAGCATTGTGTTCCGTCCCTCGGGACTGCGCACCCTCAGTAGGAGCTTCATCACACTGTCCATCAGAAACATTTTTCCCCCAGAGATCCTTAGACCGGGGAAAGTCATTACCCAATATGACGGGGTGCACCAGGTTCTTCACTACCCCCACTTCACATGAAACCTCCCCGCGTTTGGGGATCAAGTCCACGGCAGTCTCTGGGTAGACTTTGGTGTCTCCATGGACGCACACCACACTCAGGTGTTTATCAGGGATAAAGTCCCTATCAATCAGGCTGTCCCATACGGAAGTCACTGGACTCTCTGAGTCCAAGAGGGCCTGTGCTGGGCAGTCATTTACAACCACCGGGGACCCCTGTGGTCCAGTCTCTTCGGCTGAGGTGGACACACACACAGGCTCTGCGCAGGGAGAGAGGGATCCGCCAACATCACAACACATAGGCTCCCCCTCTATTGGACAGTTGGCTGCAATTTCACGATATCTCCAACACTGTCCATCACACTCTCCCACCCACACGACCCCAACAGCTGGAACGCTCTTACCGGGAGAGTTCGGCGTCCAGGAACTCCGAAGTGACGACCTCTCAGACGGCTGGTCACGGAGGCAGTCCTTGGTGGTGAAGGCCCTCTCCATCAGGCTGACCAGACGATTGGCGTCCTGGTGGTCTCCTTGTCCGACCTCTGGCTGTACCTCAGGAGGACGTGCTTGGGTGTAGCGGTCCACTATCACCTTTTCAACTCCATAATCAGGTTTGCTGACTGCAGACTCCCAACTGCATCTCCAGTCATGAACTCCCCTGGCACGAGCTGTCACCGTAACACCCAGCCGGGTAAGAATCTCCGCTTTCAGCTTGGCAGTCTTGGCTGTCCTGGTCGCTCAGGTCAGCATAGGCCCTTTGGGGTTCTCCAATCAGATAGGGTGCGACCATCATGGCCCATTCAGATAGGGGCAGATTCTCCTTCTCTGCCAGTCCCTCAAACCTAGTGAGATATACATCCACATCATCACGAGGTGTCATCTTTTTCAGGGACCGTCTTACCGTCTTCTTTACAGCGGACAATGCAGGTGACTTTGCAACACCACTTTGGGACGATGCGCTGCAAGTCTTTTGTAGTGCTGCCACCTGCTCAAAAAACAACCGGTTATTCTCCTGCTGCTGCTGCAGGAATTGCTGCTGGGCCTGCTGCATGCGCTGCTGGTGCTGCAGGCGCTGCTGCTCCATGCTCTGCTGCATGCTCCGCTGGGCCTGGACCAGGTACTCAACGAGCTCCTCCATACTGCCGGACTTATCTGTCTCAACCACAGCAGTCTTATGTTGCACATTAACTTGCGCCATTTGTTCAAACAGCGCCTCCATGCTGTCATCCATGCTGTCAGACTTCTCTGTCTCAACAACGGCAGTCTTCACTCAAGACATACACACTCCACAGTCTTTTCCACAGAAAATTCAGCTTTGCTGTGCAGACACTTTTTTTTTTTTTTTTTTCTCTGCAAACTCTATTAGGGCCACTGTCTCTTTAAGACTGCTCCAACAGACTTTTCCTTTGCTGCTGCACACTCCACAGTCTTTTCCACAACAAGGTCAGCTTTGCTGTGCAGACACACTTTTTTTTTTTTTTTTTTTCTCTTTTGCAAACTCTATTAGGGCTACTGTCTCTTTAAGACTGCTCCAACAGACGTTTCTTTTGCTGACACACTTTTTTTTTTTTTTCTGCTGCTGCTTCAACAGACTTCACCTTTTATTGCTGTCTCTCGCCACTGTGCTGCACACACATTCTAGCACTAATTGTATCAGCCACTGTGCTGCCCCAGCATTCTCTGCCAATTGTAAGCTTTTCAGGGGATATAGCTCTGAGATCGCCATCCGGGTAGACGAAGTGGCACAGAAACAGTTCATTCAGACAGCAGTTCTGATGAAAACTGGCCGCAACCAGCTTTATTAAAGTCCACAGCAAACAGATAAAAACAAATCATAAACGTAAGACCTGGGCTTGTCCAGCCACTAATTACACTTAGATAGATTTCCCTATCTATCCGGGTCCCGACTCTAACAGCCAGAGCCAAAACAACACATATGTTCAGCATTTACCAGCATGGAGGTTCACAGAGTCTCCTCCTTGTGTCTGAAGGCACCTTCAACGTCCAGACTTGAGAGAGCTCCCCTCCTATTCAGCAGCTATCCGCATGGATTCTCACAGAGACTACTCCTGTGTCCGGGGTACATCGAGCACCCAGACTGAGACAGCTCATACTCCTGGAGACACCTTCTGTGCCTGGACCCCTCCTGTGTCCAGACTAAGCGAGCTCTCTGTCTGTGTTCGCAGACACCTACTTCTGGTCTCCTAATTAACACCTGAGTAGTTTCAGGCCTGAGCTGCAAGTGTGTAATGAATGTAAGGTGTAGTGACCTTTCTCTACCACTAGGTTTACAAAGCCACACATTTCCCTTATACCAGTCAGCAAAGTATCTAGGTGAAATGTACACCCCATTCACCACACATACCCTCACTGTCTCACAATAGATAGATAGATAGCAAAAAATATTGAAAAGCAGCACCAAAATAATGATGAGGGTGCAAAGAATCCTTCCAGGTATATACCAAACCTCATAATATGATCCAAAAAATGAAGGCAGCACTCCAAGATGTAAGAAATGGGTTGTTTATTAGCCCATACGCGACGTGTCGGTCGCATATGGCATTTCTCTTTTTTTTTCCTGCTCTCCGGATTGTGCTTTCTTAGGCGGTATACTTTAATGCTAGATGGCGATGTGCTGAGAACTACATTTCCCATCTACCCATGAGTGGATACCTTGTCTCTAATGACACAGTTGCATCCTGGTTTGTATACCTTCAGGAACGCTGTATATCAGCTTGATTCTATTATGCATGTGGGGTGACTCATGCTTCCAAACACTACTCAGAGCTGCCACTAATTGTCAATTGTATGTTTTTGACTAAAGCCCCCGTCTCACATAACGAGATCGATAGCGAGATCGCTGCTGAGTCACTAGTTTTGTGATGCAACAGTGATCTCCCCAGTGATATCGCTGTGTGTGACATTCAGCGACGATCAGCCCCCCTGCTGGGTATCGCTGATCATTGCTGAATGTCCTAGACATTTTTTTGATCGTTGGTCTCCCGCTGACAGGCACGCATCGCTGCGTGAGGCAGGCGGGAGACCAGCGATCAGCGAGCTGGAGCTGGTAATCAAGGTACACATCGGGTTTCTGGAAACCCGATGTGTACCTTGATTACCAGCTCCCTGCACCAGCGCGCTGGTATCTAAGGTACACTGCGGGTAACTGAGCAATGTGCGTCGCTTGTTACCCGCAGTGTCGCTGTCCTGATCGCTGCCTGTTTGGCGGCTCAGCAGCGATCCTGTAGCGACACACCAGTGATCCTGACAAGTTCATATCGTTGTTGGGATCGCTGATGAGTCGCTATGTGAGACGGGGCCCTTACACTATGACTCATCTAAGATAATTGTAATTCATGAAGCTGCACCTTATCTGCACGTTACTTCAGAGACGCATTGTGCTGTGAACTTTCTGTATCTTTTGTAAAGGTACTGCCACACTAAGCGATCTCGTTAGCGATCTCGATAACGACGCAAGCTAACGAGATCGTTGGTGTGATCGCTTTTAGGTCGCTAGTAGCTGCCAAACAGGAGATCTCATAAACGACTCATCAGCGGTCAGCGATCTCTTTAACGACTTTGGTGGTCGTTAGGATCTGTCATTAGCATGTACTGAGCGCAACCTTTTCCACGCCCCTCAGCACAGATATATGTTATATATGTGCAATAATTTACTACTACTGCTACTGCGATCCTCTCTGTGACGCAAAAGAAAACCTAGTCCCACCTGCCTGCTTCTACAGATATTGCGATCCACTCCGTGATGCTAAAAACCCTAGTCCCGCCTGCGCCGCTGTCATATGCGTCACAAACGAGGTCGCTCGTCGTTCGCAAAAGGTGCCAAACACAGCGATATAGGCTCACCAGCGGGACGCCAACGATCAAAAAACGGCCCAGAACGCTAGAGAACGATCAGCGACATCACAGCACGGGCCACATCGCTGCTACATGCCACACACAACGAGGTCGCAAACGAGATCGCTAAATAGTGACGTAGTAGCGATGTCGTTAGCGATCTCGTTAGCGATCTCGCTTAGTGTCGCATACCCTTAAGTTGTACAATTCACTGATTCTTATATATTGCCTAAAGTGATCTATTCACTATATATATGTCTGTATTTGCACTTTACAACTGCTTGAAAAAGGTCCACATCTAGGACCGAAACGTCGCATGTGGGCTAATAAACCACCCATTTCTTACATCTTGGAGTGCTGCCTTCATTTTTTGGATCATAGATAGATAGATAGATAGATAGATAGATAGATAGATAGATAGATAGATAGATAGATAGATGAATAGATAGATTACAGATAGATATATAATAGATAATAGATAGATAGATAATAGACAGATAGATAATAGATATATAATAGACAGATAGATAATAGTTAGATAATAGATAGATTATAGATAGATATATAATAGATAATAGATAGATGATAGATAGATTAATCGATATTCAAAAAAATAGGCAGCACTCCATAGAATTTCAGCAGCAGTGGATATTTATTAGACCCACATCATAGGCAACGTTTCGGCTCAATGAGCCTTCCTCCAGCAGTGTTTCCCACACAGATGCAGGTATTTAACAGATCATTGCAAAACAATATCATTAATGTCAATCATCATATTACAAAACTTATACCGCTATTGCTGTATCCAGTATATCACTCCATCCCATATATAGGATATATCAATGTCTTGGAAAGATATTTTCTATTTGTACATCAAAACATACACATAATGTCCTTATATTCATTTTTATCTCATAATCCGTCCCTAATCAGGGCTCAGAACAGCTGTGACAGACATTAAAACTTTAGTACTTACAGGGAGGCGATGTAACACATGGAGGACGCCATGAACGCTAACTATGATTCCTTTCTGTGCTATTGCGCATGTCTGCAGTGAATTCACCACCTTCTGACCAATCTTGGCCCTTGTGTGGCATGTCTCTTAGCGCATGCGCATTCGAGCCCTGTCCAGATCGAGACTCCATCTTGGAGGTGGCAATTATCGTTTTTCAGTCACCAACAAGAAAAAACATCTAAAGATGTGGTAATTATGGCCAAATAGGATGCGATTAGATGTATGATTAGCACCTCCATTTGTCAACTCCATTCTATTTCCAAAACAGACCAATTGTCTGTTATCTCTGTATACTTCATTATTAGAGGCAGACTGATGCTTCAGGGGACTCCTTGAGCAATTAGATCACCCCAGTATATGGGACCGTCTCCCTGTAAAGGATAACGTCCCACTACTGCAGGCTACTAGGGGAAGTATTCTGCACCTATATTAGGTCCAGATCCCTCAACCCCAATGTCCTTAAGGCGAAACTGCATATTTCCCAGCTATTCAGTCCGAAAAAAGGTGCTAAAAGGTATCCAATGCTATATATTTTTATTGATATTCAATCGTATCACAGTTCTTGAGTCAAAAAATTCAAATAAGCAAAATTCAGGCAAGAAAGGAATTATATTACAAAAAATAATATTAAAAAAAATTATATAATATCTTTATTCCTCCATACTACATCGCTCTTCCCCATGTAGGTCTCTACATAATCCTAGGAGATAAACAGATTCCTGTATGGATACAGACAAAAAAAGATATTCGTTAATACATTTACTTCTGTCTTCAATTATGACCAGTTTCTTATAAAGAGTTCAAGATACAAGGGATATGTGTGTGTATTCAATATTTTCAAATTATAGAGGTCAGTTTAAAGTCTACATTAAGACCTAATGGTTTAAGAGTATTTAATATATATAGCCACTTTAGTTCCCTCCTCTTAAGGAGGCTGATTCTATCTCCTCCTCTCCTTTGAACCGGAATGGAATCAATTAATCTGAATTTGAGTTCCTTTTCTGTATGTTTAAGTTCCGTAAAGTGCTTAGATACTGGAAGATCTAGTCTTTTCTTACGAATCGTGTATTTATGTTGGCTAAACCTAGTTTTGAAATCACAGGTTGTTTCTCCTATGTACCAAAGTTTACACGGACATTCCAAAAGGTATATAACTAATCCGACTTGCATGTCAAAAAGCAATCTATCTGATACTTTCTATTTGTTACAGGATGTATAAATTCTGATCCCTTCATCATTTGATTACAATTAATACAGTTTAAACATGGGTAACATCCCTTCCTGGTCATGCCCGTCAAAGATATTTGTGTAGTCCTTCTACTAGGTCCTATATCCGACCTAACTAAGTAGTCCTTAATATTTTTTCCCCTTTTATATGAGAGCAGAGGAGGAAGTTTGAATGCCTCAATTTTTGGGAGGCATTTCGTCAACATCCCCCAATGCTTATGAATAATCCTAGAGATATTACTGCTTTCTTCAGTAAATTTTGAAACAAATGGAACCCTTGTTAGTTCTTTCTTTGGTCGTTTCATCTTTAACAGTTCTGATCTATTTTTATTTAACACCTTCTCCTTTGTAAGGTGTAACAATTTCTTAGGATATCCTCTCTTTAGAAATTTGTCAATCATTTTGTCCAAGATAAGGTCTACCTCCTCAGTCTCGCTCACAATCCGTCTCACACGTAATAGTTGACTGAGTGGGATTGAGTTAATCATATTCCTTGGGTGTTGGCTATTATATAGTAACAGGTTATTTTTGTCCATTTTTTTAACATAGAGTGTAGTTTCTAAACGTCCAACTTTTTGTTTTATCTGTACATCTAGAAATTGAATTTCATCCCTGGAGGAGCAGATGGTGAACTTAATAGTTTCATCCATCTCATTTAGGTATAGATGAAAAATCCAAATCGTTCTGGGTACTGGTCCATAGGAGGAAGATATCGTCTATGTATCGCCACCACCCCAATACATATCGGAAGTGGTGGGACACATAGACAAACTCCTCCTCCAGTACCCCATTACTAAGTTTGCATACGCGGGGGCCATATTCGCCCCCATCGCGGTACCTCTACATTGTAGGAAATATTCATCCCCAAATAAAAAAGTTTTTTCTCAAAATTATATTTAGTAATATGAGGATAAATTCTTTACCTTCTTGGGAAATATATTCTTCTTTGTTTAACATTTTTAATACCGCCGCTGTGCCTCTGTCATGATCTATTGAGGTGTAGAGGGACACTACATCAAAAGATACCAGGGTGACTTCATCACCCATATGTATCTCACTTAGTTTATTGAGAAAATCAGTCATATCCAATATATATGATTTCAATCTTTTAGCCACGGGATTTAGCACTTTATCCAGGAATGTACCTATTTTGCTTGTGACTGAGTTTACCCCAGACACTATTGGGCGCCCGGGTGGATCTATAAGAGATTTATGCACTTTGGGTATTATATATAATACAGGTGTCCTAGGGTTTTCCATTAGTAGATATTCGTATAGTGACTCATCTATAATCTGGAGGTCCAATGCCTCTTTTAAGCAGCTTTTAATTTCTTTCATTATTTTGAATTTAGGATCCCCATCCAATTTATTATACACCAAACTATCATTTAGTTGAGAATACACCTCGGCTAAGTATTTCTGTTTGTCCATTGATGCCTTTATAAAAGCTGTGGGGATGGATATTGAAAAATTAAGGGGGATAGTGTTATGACAAATTTCAAGCATAACAATATATCCAAAACTGAGTATGAAGCACTACAGGAATTGGTCCATGACGACGACATCATTGTGAAACCCGCTGATAAAGGGGGTGCTGTCGTCGTCATGGACAAACAGAAATACTTAGCCGAGGTGTATTCTCAACTAAATGATAGTTTGGTGTATAATAAATTGGATGGGGATCCTAAATTCAAAATAATGAAAGAAATTAAAAGCTGCTTAAAAGAGGCATTGGACCTCCAGATTATAGATGAGTCACTATACGAATATCTACTAATGGAAAACCCTAGGACACCTGTATTATATATAATACCCAAAGTGCATAAATCTCTTATAGATCCACCCGGGCGCCCAATAGTGTCTGGGGTAAACTCAGTCACAAGCAAAATAGGTACATTCCTGGATAAAGTGCTAAATCCCGTGGCTAAAAGATTGAAATCATATATATTGGATACGACTGATTTTCTCAATAAACTAAGTGAGATACATTTGGGTGATGAAGTCACCCTGGTATCTTTTGATGTAGTGTCCCTCTACACCTCAATAGATCATGACAGAGGCACAGCGGCGGTATTAAAAATGTTAAACAAAGAGGAATATATTTCCCAAGAAGGTAAAGAATTTATCCTCATATTACTAAATATAATTTTGAGAAAAAACTATTTTTTATTTGGGGATGAATATTTCCTACAATGTAGAGGTACCGCGATGGGGGCGAATATGGCCCCCGCGTATGCAAACTTAGTAATGGGGTACTGGAGGAGGAGTTCGTCTATGTGTCCCACCACTTCCGATATGTATTGGGGTGGTGGCGATACATAGACGATATCTTCCTCCTATGGACCGGTACCCAGAACGATTTGGAAGCTTTTCATCTATACCTAAATGAGATGGATGAAACTATTAAGTTCACCATCTGCTCCTCCAGGGATGAAATTCAATTTCTAGATGTACAGATAAAACAAAAAGTTGGACGTTTAGAAACTACACTCTATGTTAAAAAAACGGACAAAAATAACCTGTTACTATATAATAGCCAACACCCAAGGAATATGATTAACTCAATCCCACTCAGTCAACTATTACGTGTGAGACGGATTGTGAGCGAGACTGAGGAGGTAGACCTTATCTTGGACAAAATGATTGACAAATTTCTAAAGAGAGGATATCCTAAGAAATTGTTACACCTTACAAAGGAGAAGGTGTTAAATAAAAATAGATCAGAACTGTTAAAGATGAAACGACCAAAGAAAGAACTAACAAGGGTTCCATTTGTTTCAAAATTTACTGAAGAAAGCAGTAATATCTCTAGGATTATTCATAAGCATTGGGGGATGTTGACGAAATGCCTCCCAAAAATTGAGGCATTCAAACTTCCTCCTCTGCTCTCATATAAAAGGGGAAAAAATATTAAGGACTACTTAGTTAGGTCGGATATAGCACCTAGTAGAAGGACTACACAAATATCTTTGACGGGCATGACCAGGAAGGGATGTTACCCATGTTTAAACTGTATTAATTGTAATCAAATGATGAAGGGATCAGAATTTATACATCCTGTAACAAATAGAAAGTATCAGATAGATTGCTTTTTGACATGCAAGTCGGATTATGTTATATACCTTTTGGAATGTCCGTGTAAACTTTGGTACATAGGAGAAACAACCTGTGATTTCAAAACTAGGTTTAGCCAACATAAATACACGATTCGTAAGAAAAGACTAGATCTTCCAGTATCTAAGCACTTTACGGAACTTAAACATACAGAAAAGGAACTCAAATTCAGATTAATTGATTCCATTCCGGTTCAAAGGAGAGGAGGAGATAGAATCAGCCTCCTTAAGAGGAGGGAACTAAAGTGGTATATATATTAAATACTCTTAAACCATTAGGTCTTAATGTAGACTTTAAACTGACCTCTATAATTTGAAAATATTGAATACACACACATATCCCTTGTATCTTGAACTCTTTATAAGAAACTGGTCATAATTGAAGACAGAAGTAAATGTATTAACGAATATCTTTTTTTGTCTGTATCCATACAGGAATCTGTTTATCTCCTAGGATTATGTAGAGACCTACATGGGGAAGAGCGATGTAGTATGGAGGAATAAAGATATTATATAATTTTTTTTAATATTATTTTTTGTAATATAATTCCTTTCTTGCCTGAATTTTGCTTATTTGAATTTTTTGACTCAAGAACTGTGATACGATTGAATATCAATAAAAATATATAGCATTGGATACCTTTTAGCACCTTTTTTCGGACTGAATAGCTGGGAAATATGCAGTTTCGCCTTAAGGACATTGGGGTTGAGGGATCTGGACCTAATATAGGTGCAGAATACTTCCCCTAGTAGCCTGCAGTAGTGGGACGTTATCCTTTACAGGGAGACGGTCCCATATACTGGGGTGATCTAATTGCTCAAGGAGTCCCCTGAAGCATCAGTCTGCCTCTAATAATGAAGTATACAGAGATAACAGACAATTGGTCTGTTTTGGAAATAGAATGGAGTTGACAAATGGAGGTGCTAATCATACATCTAATCGCATCCTATTTGGCCATAATTACCACATCTTTAGATGTTTTTTCTTGTTGGTGACTGAAAAACGATAATTGCCACCTCCAAGATGGAGTCTCGATCTGGACAGGGCTCGAATGCGCATGCGCTAAGAGACATGCCACACAAGGGCCAAGATTGGTCAGAAGGTGGTGAATTCACTGCAGACATGCGCAATAGCACAGAAAGGAATCATAGTTAGCGTTCATGGCGTCCTCCATGTGTTACATCGCCTCCCCTGTAAGTACTAAAGTTTTAATGTCTGTCACAGCTGTTCTGAGCCCTGATTAGGGACGGATTATGAGATAAAAATGAATATAAGGACATTATGTGTATGTTTTGATGTACAAATAGAAAATATCTTTCCAAGACATTGATATATCCTATATATGGGATGGAGTGATATACTGGATACAGCAATAGCGGTATAAGTTTTGTAATATGATGATTGACATTAATGATATTGTTTTGCAATGATCTGTTAAATACCTGCATCTGTGTGGGAAACACTGCTGGAGGAAGGCTCATTGAGCCGAAACGTTGCCTATGATGTGGGTCTAATAAATATCCACTGCTGCTGAAATTCTATGGAGTGCTGCCTATTTTTTTTGAATATTGGAATTGGCAAGTATTGGATTATTGCTAAAAGGATTTGCACCCACCCAAAGCTACTCTATGCTGCTCCATCCATTCTTTTGTCTAAATAGATTAATAGATAGATAGATGATTAATAGATAGATTATAGATAGAAAGATAGATAGATAGATGAATAGATAATAGATAGATAGATAGATAGATAGATAGATAGATGAATAGATAATAGATAGATAATAGATAGATGATAGATAGATAGATAGATAATAGACAGATAGATAATATATATATTATAGATAGATTATAGATAGATATTTAATAGATAATAGATAGATAATAGATAGATAGATAGATAGATGAATAGATAATAGATAGATAGATAGATAGATTATAGATATATATATAATAGATAATAGATAGATAATAGATAGATAATATATATATTATAGATAGATTATAGATATATATATAATAGATAATATATAGATTATAGATAGATTATAGATAGATAGATAGATAATAGATACTAGATAGATAATAGAGACATAGATAGAGATAGATAGATAGATGTATCTGGAGGCCTTTGTTCTCCATAGTAGAGGTGTGAAGTCTCAGTCACACGCTCAGCACATGATATAGGATGCATTATAGCATATAACTAACATGTAGCTTATTACGAGTTTGTCCAAAACTCACAAAAAACTCAAGAAAGTTCATAAAATCTAAAAAAAATCATAAATGTCACAAGCGAGTTATGAGCATCAGACGCCTCCACACAATCCTTGGGTAACGTCTTCTCTTTCATGGGGTCAGCAGCCCTGAAGCCGCTCGGGTTCTGTCTCTCCTCACAGACAATAAACGTGTTAATGTATTTATTATACGTATCGATTTCTGGGCTGAAGAGACGATAAATGAAATATATTTATGTACAGAACACAGAATCCTTTACTTCAGAAGTAACTTAACACTGTGAGTGAAAGCAGGACGGCTCCAGCGGCAGCTCCAGATGATCCGTGCCGGAGAGCAGCTCCGCGCCGGCTGCAGACAGTCAGACTCCCTGATGTTTTAATTTTTGATTTAATTTTTTGATAATGCTGCACTGAGACTTCTTTGTCTGAGACCAGAAAGAAGGGAGACAATGGGGGGCTCCAGCCTGTTTGTGGCTTGTGGATTTGGTTATAATCCCTTTTACTGCAATCTAAAATCTAACGTTCTAATGTGATAGATCCATGTGATGGGATTCACTCTGCAAGAAAAAAATCTATGTCTTGAACATTTTTAACCACATTTATTTCTATAAATCCTTAATAAATAAGTCCAGCAGTTTATTGTATATGTATAAATTAAATTAAACTAAATGTAAATCTAAATTAGGTGGTAAATTATAACATTCTGATGTTTAAAATATTTTATTCACATCTAATTTTATATATAAAATAATAATTGGGTAAAGACTAAAGAGATTATTTAATAAGCATAAAATGGTCAAATTGAAAAAGTGTCTGCATATAAACATCATCTATTTATAATACCGCTCCTATATACAAGAATATAACTGCTATAATACCGCTCCTATGTACAAGAATATAAGTACTATAATACTGCCCCTATGTACAACAATATAACTACTATAATACTGCCCCTATGTACAAGAATATAACTACTATAATACTGCTCCTATATACAAGAATATAACTGCTATAATACCGCTCCTATGTACAAGAATATAAGTACTATAATACTGCCCCTATGTACAACAATATAACTACTATAATACTGCCCCTATGTACAAGAATATAACTACTATAATACTGCTCCTATATACAAGAATATAACTGCTATAATACCGCTCCTATGTACAAGAATATAAGTACTATAATACTGCCCTATGTACAACAATATAACTGCTATAATACCGCTCCTATGTACAAGAATATAACTACTATAATACTGTCCCTATGTACAAGAATATTACTACTATAATACTGCTCCTATGTACAAGAATATAACTACTATAATACTGCTCCTATGTACAAGAATATAACTACTATAATACCGCTCCTATGTACAAGAATATAACTGCTATAATACCGCTCCTATGTACAAGAATATAAGTACTATAACACTGCCCCTATGTACAACAATATAACTGCTATAATACCGCTCCTATGTACAAGAATATAACTACTATAATACTGTCCCTATGTAGAAGAATATAACTACTATAATACTGCCCCTATGTACAAGAATATAACTACTATAATACTGCTCCTATGTGCAAGAATATAACTACTATAATACTGCTCCTATGTACAAGAATATAACTACTATAATACTGCTCCTATGTACAAGAATATAACTACTATAATACTGCCCCTATGTACAAGAATATAACTACTATAATACTGCCCCCTATGTACAAGAATAAAACTACCATAATACTGCCCCTATGTACAAGAATATATCTACTATAATACTGCCACCTATGTACAAGAATATAACTACTATAATACTGCCCCCTATGTACAAGAATATAACTACTATAATACTGCCTCCTATGTACAAGAATATAACTACTATAATACTGCCCCTATGTACAAGAATATAACTACTATAATACTGCTCCTATGTACAAGGATATATACTATAATACTGCTCCTATGTACAAGAATATAACTACTATAATACTGCCCCTATGTACAAGAATATAACTACTATAATACTGCCCCTATGTACAAGAATATAACTACTATAATACTGCCTCCTATGTACAAGAATATAATTACTATAATACTGCTCCTATATACAAGAATAAACTACTAAATACTGCCCCCTATGTACAAGAAATAACTACTATAATACTGCCCCCATGTACAAGAATATAACTACTATAATACTGCCTCCTATGTACAAGAATATAACTACTATAATACTGCCTGTTGTGAATGTGTTAGAAATGAATTCTGAGCAGAAGCTCCCTCTGGTGGTTACAAACAGTACTGAACTATTCAATGAAGATTGTGAAGATTGGCAATCAGGAGTTACAGACTGGTCTTATATAAGGGAGGTTCCCTCCCATCAGGGTTGCCGGTGATCAATTGTTCTTGTCTCAACTGTGGTTCCTGGTTCACTTTGAAGCTTGCTCAGTCTTGCCTGCATCTCCTGCTAACAGATAAGATATTTTCTGCTTTTATTTTTGTGCTTGCTTTTTGCATTTTTCCCTGCACTTTTGTGGAGGTCAGCCAGGTCCCCTCCGGGGGCTTTTGCTCCTCTC
>JARQOD010008064.1:0-36998 GCA_033576555.1 Oophaga sylvatica
GGGGTATGGTCCTGAGGAGAGGACATGGGTCCCTGCGTCGGAGGTTAACGCAGATCGATTGGTTCGGACCTTCCACACAACTTACCCGGGCAGACCTGGCCCTGAGGGTCCGGAGGCCCCTCGTAGAAGGGGGGGTACTGTCATGGGTGCATCGCCACGAGGATCGTCGCGATTGCACATTCTGACTTCTCGCAGCTGAGTTGCTGTTACTTTGTGTTTGGTGGTGAGGGAGTTAATTTTACCTAGCTCTTTGCTAAGACTAGGTCCAGCCTCGCCCGGCTGCTTTTGATTATTTACTAATTAGCTTCCTTTATATTCCTGCCAGTCTGTGTGTTAGATGCCGGTGAAAGCATTCATACAGACTGCAGATAGGATCGGTTCTGAGAAGACTTAAGCTAAGAGTTCCTTTGTTGTTTCTCTTCACCTTGCTTATAGTTTATCTCCTAGACCTTTGGTGTTCCCTCTGTGTTTATATGTTGTATGCAAGACAGTATTTACTTTATCCCCTGTCTGTCTCGTTTGTCTTTACTGTTGGTTAACCTTTACCTGTCCATTCCCTATGGTGGTAATCAGGGTCCTTCTAAGGACTAGATTACAGTGGTCAGGGATTTATAGGAGACAGGGTTTACGCTGGCGGCCTGGACCTCTGTACCATTAACAGTACCTCCAGGTAGAGGGACTAGTCAGGACCCCAGTTTAGGGTCAGCATAGACCCCGGTCCACCTCTAGCCAGAGACAGCGTGAAAAGGATTCAGTATTGACCCACAGGATATTATGTCAGGTAATACAATGCTATATATACATGTTAATGTTATCTATTTATATGTTATATAGAATGTTGTCCCACTTGATAGATTACTGACATTATTTATATATATATCTGCTAGACAGCGTGACAGCGCAGCCATAGAACCACTGGTTCGACAAACCTCTTCAATAAGGACTTGTGGAACACGTTATGGATCTTAAATGTCCCTGGAAGAAGCAAACGGAAGGAAACAGGATTAATAATTTCCATGATCTTATAAGGTCCAATGAACCTTGGCTTAAATTTTGGAGATGCAACCTTCATAGGGATATTCCTTGAGGACAACCAAACCAAGTCCCCCACTTTAAAACGAGGACCATCAGTCCTATGCCAGTTGGCAAACCGCTGGGCCTTCTCCTGAGAGAGAGATAACCTCTCCACCACCTGGTCCCAAATCTGCTGCATACGCTGCACAATAGAGTCAACCCCAAGAAGCCTCCGCCTGTCCTGAAGAAAATCGAGGATGAAACCCTGAATTGCAGAAAAATGGAGACATCAAGGTGGCATAGCTAGCTCTATTATTAAGAGCAAACTCAGCCAAAGGCAAAAAAGAGACCCAGTCATCTTGATCAGCAGACACAAAACATCTCAAATAAGTCTCCAAGGTCTGGTTTGTTCTCTTGGTTTGTCCATTGGTCTGAAGGTGAAATGCAGAGGAGAAAGACAACTGAACACCAAGTTTAGAACAAAATGTCCTCCAAAATCTGGAAACAAACTGGACTCCTCTGTCAGACACAATGTTCTCCGGAATGCCATGTAACCGAACCACGTGCTGAAAGAAAAAAGGCACCAATTCGGAGGAGGAAGGCAACTTAAGTAATGGCACAAGATGTATCATCTTGGAAAACCTATCACAGATTACCCAGATAATGGTCATTCTCTGAGAGACAGGAAGGTCAGAAATAAAATCCATAGAAATATGGGTCCATGGCATCTTGGGTACAGGTAATGGCATTAACAAACCACTAGAACGAGAGCAAGGCTTGGAACGAGAGCAAGTCCCACAGGACTGCACAAAGTCCCTGACGTCACGAGACAAAGTAGGCCACCAAAAGGAGCGACTCACCAAGTCTCTGGTACCAAAAATCCCGGGATGACCAGCCAACACGGAACAATGAATCTCAGATATCACACTTCTTTTCCACTGGTCTGGAACAAACAACTTCCCAACAGGGCAGTGCTCAGGTTTATCCTCCTGACACCCTTCCAGAGCCAGTCTCAAATTGGGCGAAATGAAGGAAACTCCTCGAGAGGGCATCCGTCTTGACATTCTTAGTGCCAGGAAGAAAAGAAACCACAAAATTAAAACGTGTGAAAAACAAGGCCCACCTGGCCTGTCTAGAATTAAGTCGCTTGGCTGATTCGAGATAAACCAGGTTCTTATGGTCCGTGAGGACCACCACCTGATGTTTGGCTCCTTCCAGCCAATGTCTCCACTCTTTAAAGGCCCACTTCATGGCCAATAACTCCCGATTACCCACGTCATAATTACGTTCAGTTGGAGAAAATTTTGGAGAGAAAAAGGCACAAGGGTTACGCTTAGAGGTCTCTGGATCCCTTTGGGACAAAATGGCACCTGCCCCAATCTCAGAGGCATCAACCTCCACCTGACACGGCAGAGAAACATCAGGCTGCCATAGAACAGGAGCAGAAATGAATTTCTGCTTAAGTTCCTGAAACGCAGAAACTGCCTCAGGAGGCCAATTCACCACATCGGAACCCTTTTTGGTCAAATCAGTCAATGGTTTAACAATACCAGAGAAATTACCAATAAATTTACGATAAAAATTGGCAAAAACCAAAAATCTCTGAAGAGCCTTCAATGAAGTAGGTTGAACCCAATCACAGATGGCCTGAACCTTGACTGGGTCCATTTCAATAACAGACGGAGACAAAATGAATCCCAGAAATGAGATCTTCTGTATGCCAAAAAGACACTTTGATCCCTTCACATACAGTGCATTCTCTCTCAAAATCTGGAACACAGTCCGAACATGTTTCACATGAGAGTCCCAGTCATTGGAAAAAATCAAGATATCATCCAAATAAACAATCAGAAATTTATCCACAAAATCCCTGAAAATATCATTCATGAAGGATTGGAAGACGGAAGGGGCATTAGTAAGCCCAAAAGGCATCACTAGGTACCCAAAATGCCCCTCTGGGGTATTAAACGCCGTCTTCATTCATCCCCGTGCTTAATGCGAATAAGATTATACGCCCCCTGAGGTCAAGCTTGGTAAACCAACTAGCACTTTTCACTCTGGAAAATAGATCAGAAATCAAAGGTAACGGATATTGATATTTAACAGTGATCTTATTCAGGTGGCGATAATCAATACACGGCCTCAATAAACCATACTTTTTGGCCACAAAGAAAAAACCGGCGCCCAAGGGTGAAGAGGATGGTCTGATATGACTCCTTGATATAAGATCGCATAGCATCGTGTTCAGGTACAGATAAATTAAAAAGGCGACCTTTAGGAAATTTACCACCAGGCACTAATTCAATAGCGCAATCATAGCTCCTGTGAGGGGGCAAGGATGCAGATTTTCCATCCGGACCAATCCGGATTTATGCCAAATAAGTCTACGGCGATAAATTTGCGTAGACTTTTTCTGAATTTGCAGCTGCCGTCGGACAATAGGGGCAGTAGGGTCGTGGTTTCATTGGATGCGCGTAAAGCGTTTGATAGTGTTGAGTGGCAGTATCTTTGGAACGCTTTGGTTTTGGGCCGACCTTTATTTCATGGATACGGTTGCTATATACTTCCCCGACCGCTAGGGTCAGAGTTAATGGGCAAATGTCTGGGAGTTTTGCGCTTCATAGGGGGACTAGGCAGGGGTGTCCACTGTCCCCGCTACTTTTTGCTTTGGCAGTGGAGCCCCTGGCGCAGACAATTAGGAGGATGGCTTCGGTTAAAGGGTTCAAATATGGCTTGGTAGAGGAAAAAGTGTCATTGTATGCGGATGATGTGTTGCTTTTTTTGGAGGATTCCGGAGAGTCGTTGTTGAGAGCAATGGAAATTATTAAAACATTTGGGTCTATATCGGGTTTAGAAATTAACTGGGGAAAATCCACTGTCATGGCTGTAGATGATTGTGTTGTTGATTTGCCAGTGTCGGGGGAAGGGTAGTAGGTTGGCAGTGGTGCGACAGTTTAAATATCTGGGTATTCAGGTGGCACTTCCGATTTCCAGCTATGCAGATTTGAATCTGATCCCACTGCTGAGAAAGTTTAGGAGTAAAGTAGGGGTGTGGTGTAAACTGTATCTTTCAGTAGTGGGAAGAATCAATCTGATTAAGATGATTTTAATGCCCCAACTGCTATATGTCTTGCACATGCCCCTATTTGGTTCCCTAGGCGGTGGTTTCGTACTATTGACTCTATACTTAGGGATCTTGTGTGGGGTAAAAAGCAGCCAAGGATCAGACTTGAGATATTGCAGAGTCCCAAGGATGGAGGGGGACTGGCGCTTCCGAACCCTTGGATTTACTACTTAGCTGCTCAGGGCCAACAGATGAGAGGGTGGAGGGATGTGTCTGGGGCTGGTTCAATACAAAGGGTCTTGGTTCAGGTGATGGGGAGGGATCCCTTGGTTCAGGGGTTGGAGGCAGGAAGGTTTAGGAAGTTGGGTTTGATGTATCCTACTTTAGCGCTGATACATAAAGTCTGTGTCACGCGGTCTTATGATATGTGTACGATGTCAGTAAACTATTCTTAAAAGAACAACACTCTATACAACATATAGATTAGCAACATCAGCATGAAAATATAGAATAGATTTACCTGACACGATATCCGTTGAACTCAGGATTAATCTTGAGGACTTGATACACTGTCACAGGAAAGAAGAGGACCGGGTGTCTAACCTGACCCTAAACTGGGGTCCTAACTAATCCCTCACCTTGGAGGTACTGATAATGGTTCAGAGGTCCAAGTCTCCAGCCTAACCCTGTCTCCTATCAGTCCCTGAACCCTGTAATCAGTCCTAAGAAGGATTCTGATTACCACCAAAGGGATATGGGCTGATCTCTGCTAAATACACAGATTAGAAATATAAGACAGACTGGAGAATACACAGACTTGCATACACACTCGAACACAGAAGGAACATAAATGATCTGGGATATTAAACTCTAAGCAAGGTGAACTTAATACAACTAAGGAGCTCTTTAACTTAAGTCTATACAGATACAATCCTATCTGTGGTCTGCATGAAGAATTTCACTGGCAACTCCCAAACAGACAACCAGAGATTTAAAGGAAACCAATCAACAAATAATCAATTGCAGCCGGGAGAAACTGCACCCATTCCCAGAACTGAGCACAGACAGAATTAACTCCCTAACTGCCAAACACAAAGAAACAGCAACTCAGCTGTGAGAAGTCAGAATGTGCAACCGCGACGATCTTCGTGGCGATGCACACATGACAGTACCCCCCCTTCTACGAGGGGCCTCCGGACCCTCAGGGCCAGGTTTGCCCGGGTGAGTTCTGTGGAAGGTCCGCACCAAACGATCTGCGTTAATGTCAGACGCAGGAACCCACGTCCTCTCCTCTGGACCATACCCCTTCCAATGCACCAAGTACTGAAGGGACCGGCGATTCAGACGTGAGTCAATGATCTTTGACACTTGAAACTCCAAGTTTCCATTGACCACCACTGGAGGAGGAGGTAGAGGTGATGGTATGACTGGTGCCACGTACCTCTTAAGTAATGACTTGTGGAACACATTATGAATTTTAAACGTAGGAGGGAGGTCCAGACGAAATGCCACAGGATTAATTATGGAACTGATCCTGTACGGCCCGATGAATCTGGGGCCCAGCTTCCAGGAGGGAACTTTAAGTTTTATATTCCTGGTAGACAACCATACCAGATCGTTCACATTAAGATCTGGACCAGAAACTCTCCTCCTATCAGCCATACGTTTATAACGGTTCCCCATAGCACTCAGATTATTCAATACACCTCTCCACACTGAGAGGTGAAACGAGACGAGACGAGAAACGCTCCTCCTCAGGAACCCCAGAAGGGCCCCCCCCATTGAAAGTACAAAACTGGGGATGAAAACCATATGCCCCAAAAAACGGGGATTTACCAGTGGACTCGCTCCGCCTGTTGTTAAGAGCGAACTCTGCCAGAGGCAAGAAAGAAGACCAGTCCTCCTGGTTTTCTGAGACAAAACACCAAAGATAAGTCTCTAGGCTTTGATTCAGACGCTCTGTCTGACCATTGGTCTGCGGATGAAAAGCCGAGGAAAATGACAATTGCATCCCCCGACGTAAACAAAATGCCCTCCAAAACTTGGACACAAACTGAGACCCCCTATCTGACACCACATCAGAAGGCAACCCATGAAGTCTCACAATCTCCCCAATGAACACCTGCGCCAGAGTTTTAGCATTAGGGAGGGCAGGAAGAGCAATGAAATGTGCCATCTTACTGAACCTGTCAACAACCACCAGTATGACAGTCTTCCCTGACGACTGAGGAAGGTCCGTGATGAAGTCCATAGACAAATGAGTCCATGGACGCTCCGGAAGTTTCAAGGGTAAGAGGGTCCCAGACGGACGGGTATGAGGGGTCTTAGAGCGAGCACAAACCCCACAGGACGCGACAAAAGTTAAAACATCTTTATTAACGTTAGGCCACCAAAACCGGCGAGAAAGGAGATCTAAAGTAGCCTTACTCCCTGGATGTCCTGCTAAAGCAGAATTATGATGTGCCTCAATAACCTTTTGTCTCAACTGATTTGGGACAAACAGTCTCCCTGGAGGTCCTGCAGGGGCGTCCCCCTGAGCCTCTAACACCTCCTCCTCAAGCTCAGAACATACAGCCGACACTACCACCCCCTCCTGAAGGATAGGAATCGGGTCATCCATTTTCCCGCCCCTGGGAAACTGCGAGACAAGGCATCCGCCTTAACATTCTTAGATCCAGGGCGATAAGTGACAACAAAATTAAACCTGGTAAAAAACAACGACCATCGAGCTTGTCTGGAATTCAGACGCTTAGCAGATTCCAAATACAGCAGGTTCTTGTGATCAGTAATGACGGTGACCGGGTGGACTGCCCCCTCCAAAAAGTGACGCCATTCTTCAAAAGCCAACTTAATGGCCAAAAGTTCCCTATTGCCGATATCATAATTCCTTTCGGCGGACGACAATTTTTAGAAAAGAAAGCGCACGGATGCCATTTACCAGGGACGGACCCTGGGACAATATTGCACCCACCCCTACGTCAGACGCGTCCACCTCCACAACGAACGGCTGTGATGCATCTGGTTGGATGAGAACGGGTGCCGAAGCAAAACATTTTTTCAAAGAGAAAAAGCTTGGCAAGCTTTGTCCGACCATTTAGAAAAATCCGTCCCTTTTCTTGTCATGTCAGTGAGAGGTTTGACAACAGATGAGAAATTACAAATAAATTTCCGGTAGTAGTTAGCAAACCCCAGAAAACGCTGCAGAGCCTTAAGATCCTCTGGCTGATCCCATTCAAGCACTGCTCTCACCTTTTCAGGGTCCATACGGAAACCGGAGGCTGACACCAAGAAACCCAAAAACTGAAGTTCCTGTACGGCGAATACACACTTTTCCAGTTTGGCGTATAGTTTATTGTCTCGCAAGATCTGCAACACCTGTCTCACATGCTCCTGGTGAGACACAAGATCTGGTGAGTAAATTAAAATGTCATCCAAATATACGACCACAAACAGCCCCACCAGATGACGAAAAATGTCATTAACAAAATGTTGGAATACTGCTGGTGCAGTAGTCAGACCAAAAGGCATGACAAGGTTCTCATAATGTCCCTCCGGCGTGTTAAACGCCGTTTTCCACTCATCCCCCTCTTTTATCCTAATCAGATTATACGCCCCCCTGAGATCCAATTTAGAGAACCATTTGGCGCCAACAATTTGATTGAAGAGATCAGGAATCAGAGGGAGTGGATACGGATCTCGAACAGTAATCCGATTAAGTTCGCGGAAATCCAAGCAAGGGCGTAGGCCTCCATCTTTTTTCTTCACAAAGAAGAACCCCGCGGCCACTGGGAAGATGAAGGTCTAATATGCCCTTTGGCCAGACTTTCCGAAATATAATCTTTCATAGCCTGCCTCTCAGGACCAGAAAGGTTATATAACCTAGCTTTAGGTAACTTAGCATCAGGAAGTAAATTAATAGAGCAGTCATACACGCGATGAGGAGGCAACTCCTGACACCCCTCCTCAGAGAACACATCCCCAAAGTCCTCCAAAAAAGGAGGCAAAGTACTAGGCACGACCGCACTGATGACTGTGTTCATGCAGTTACTTTTGCAAAACTCCCCCCATTGGCTTATATCTCTGGACTGCCAATTAATCACAGGGGTTATGTTTAACCAACCAAGGAAGTCCCAACACAATAGGAGTAGGTAGACCCTCCAACACATAACAAGATAATAGTTCCCTATGTATTGCCCCTACCCGAAGGTCAATGTTATGAACCTCATGAACAAAGCTACCTTGGCCGAGAGGCCTGGCGTCAATGGAGAATATAGGGATCGGTTTGACCAATACACTCAGATGCATACCTTGAGCCTGAGCAAACTGAGCGTCAACCAGATTAGCCCCGGACCCACTATCAAGAAGAACAGAAAATCTCTCCACTCTCGTACCAACCACCACCTCCACTGGTACAAGGAACTGAGAAGAACTAGCGGACGAAATACATACTCCCAGGTTGTCGTCCACCACACAACCTGGGATTAACAGTTTTCCGGCGACTTTTTGCTCAACAAGGCACGGGATGGACATCCCCCAACAAAATGTCCCTCTTTCCCGCAGAAGAAACACCTTCTAGTCCTGCGGCGTACCGCCAATCCCCTCCTACGAAATGATGTCCCTCCCAACTGCATAGGCTCCTCCGAACAGACAAGGGGAACCTCAACATAAGGGACTTTAGTAGTAGGTGGAGTAACAACAGGGGGCGGAGTTACCTCGCACCTCTCCCGGAGCCGTCTATCAGTACGGATAGCTAGGGCCATAGCAGCCTCCAGTGATGGAGGAGAATCATACTGAGCCAAAACGTCCTTTAATTTGTCAGAAAGCCCATGACAAAACTGGCTCCTAAGAGCTGGGTCATTCCACTGAGTATCTGTGGCCCATCTACGGAACTCAGAAGCAAATTCCTCCGCCGGACGATCTCCCTGCTGTATCTTACGTAATTTTGTCTCAGCAAGAGAGACCCGATCTGGGTCATCATATACCAAACCCAGGGCAGTAAAAAATCGATCTACTGACTGTAGAGCCGGGGATCCCGGAGGAAGGGAGAAGGCCCAGGATTGAGGGTCCCCTTGTAGGAGCGAGATAACAATTCCCACTCTCTGCTCTTCAGCTCCCTGATGATCGAGGCCGAAGCCAGAAAATACAATTTAATGCTTCCCTGAAGGTAAAAAATTTGTCTCGCCCACCAGTGAACCTGTCCGGGAGAGCTACTTTAGGTTCTAAATCTGGTTTGCTCCGAGGGAGCAAAACTTTGGACTTAATGTCCGTCAGCTCCATGGATAATCCCTGCAACTGCAGAGCCAGCTGGGCTACTGGATCCATGGCAACTGGGAATAATTTTATAGGCCAGTGAAAATGTCACGCGGTCTTATGATATGTGTACGATGTCAGTAAACTATTCTTAAAAGAACAACACTCTATACAACATATAGATTAGCAAAATCAGCATGTAAATATAGAATAGATTTACCTGACACGATATCCGTTGAACTCAGGGTTAATCTTGAGGACTTGATACACTGTCACAGGAAAGAGAGGACCGGGGTCTAACCTGACCCTAAACTGGGGTCCTAACTAATCCCTCACCTTGGAGGTACTGATAATGGTTCAGAGGTCCAAGTCTCCAGCCTAACCCTGTCTCCTATCAGTCCCTGAACCCTGTAATCAGTCCTAAGAAGGATTCTGATTACCACCAAAGGGATATGGGCTGATCTCTGCTAAATACACAGATTAGACATATAAGACAGACTGGAGAAAACA
The DNA here is from genome assembly GCA_033576555.1 of Oophaga sylvatica. Taxonomy (NCBI): domain Eukaryota; kingdom Metazoa; phylum Chordata; class Amphibia; order Anura; family Dendrobatidae; genus Oophaga; species Oophaga sylvatica. The sequence continues at coordinate 9,839 of JARQOD010008064.1, forward strand.
CAGACTTGCATACACACTCAAACACAGAAGGAACATAAATGATCTGGGATATTAAACTCTAAGCAAGGTGAGCTTAAAACAACTAAGGAGCTCTTTAACTTAAGTCTATACAGATACAATCCTATCTGTGGTCTGCATGAAGAATTTCACTGGCAACTCCCAACACAGACAACCAGAGATTTAAAGGAAACCAATCAACAAATAATTAATTGCAGCCGGAAGAAACTGCACCCAGTCCCAGAACTGAGCACAGACAGAATTAACTCCCTAACTGCCAAACACAAAGAAACAGCAACTCAGCTGTGAGAAGTCAGAATGTGCAACCGCGACGATCTTCGTGGCGATGCACACATGACATCTTGGTGCAATAAACTGGACGATATCCTGAGACATAAAAATACACAAAGAAAATGTGAGACGTTTATTAGCATCCTGAATAGGACAGTAATACCCTATGGAATAAACATGCTAGAATTAGGAGGAAACCACTATGGCTAAATAGAGCTGTAAGGGCGCAATAAGGGACAAAAAGAAAGCATTTAGGGAATTAAGCAAGTAGTAGTGATGAGGCATTAAATAAATACAGAAGACTGAATAAATTCTGTAAAAAGCAAATCAAGACAGCAAAGATTGAGGCAGAGAGACTCATTGCCAGAGAAAGTAAAAATAATCCAAAAATATTCTTTAACTACATAAATAGCAAGAAACTAAAAAATGATAGTGTTGGTCCCCTTAAAAATAGTCTGGGTGAAATGGTGGATGAGGATGAGGAAAAAGCCAATATGCTAAATGACTTTTTTTCAACTGTATTTACACAAGAAAATCCCATGACAGATAACATGATCAGTAATAAAAAAATTTCTCCATTAAATGTCACCTGCTTAACCCAGCAGGAAGTACGGCGGCGTCTAAAAATCACTAAAGTTGACAAATCCCTGGGCCCGGATGGGATACACCCCCGAGTACTGCAGGAATTAAGTACAGTTATAGATAGACCTTTATTTTTAATCTTTAAAGATTCCATAATAACGGGTCTGTACCACAGGACTGGCGTATAGCAAATGTGGTGCCAATATTCAAAAAGGGGGCAAAAACTGAACCTGGGAATTATAGGCCAGTGAGCTTAACATCTACTGTGGGTAAAATCCTGGAGGGTTTTTTAAGGGATACTATATTGGAGTATCTGAGGCTGAATAAGCTCATGACACAGTATCAGCATGGGTTTACGAGGGACCGTTCTTGTCAGACTAATCTGATAAGCTTTTATGAAGGGGTAAGTTCAGGACTGGACCAAGGAATGCATTAGACATGGTGTTCATGGACTTCTCAAAAGCTTTTGATACAGTGCCACACAAAAGGTTGATACATAAAATGAGAACAATGGGGATAGGGGAAAATATGTGTAAGTGGGTTAAGAACTGACTCATGGATAGAAAACAAAGGGTGGTTATTAATGGAGCACACTCGGACTGGGTCACGGTTAGCAGTGGGGTACCACAGGGGTCAGTATTGGGCCGCTTCTCTTTAACATATTTATTAATGACCTTGTAGGGGCATACAGAGTAGTATTTCAATATTTGCAGATGACACTAAACTCTGCAGGGTAATAAATACAGAGGAGGATAATTTTATATTACAGGAAGATTTATGTAAACTAGAAGCTTGGGCTGATAAATGGCAAATGAGCTTTAATGGGGATAAATGTAAGATCATGCACTTGGGTAGAACAAATAAGATGTATAATTATGTGCTTAATTGTAAAACACTGGGTAAAACTGTCACTGAAAAAGACCTGGGTGTATGGGTGGACTACAAACTCACATTTAGTGGCCAATGTCAGGCAGCTGCTGCCAAGGCAAATTAAATAATGGGATGCATTAGACGAGGCATAGATGCTCATGAGGAGAACATAATTTTACCTCTATACATGTCACTGGTGCGACCACACTTAGAATACTGTGTGCAGTTCTGGTCTCCGGTGTATAAGAAAGACATAGTTGAACTGGAGCGGGTGCAGAGAAGAGCGACCAAGGTTATTAGAGAACTGAGGGGTCTGCAATACCAAGACAGGTTATTACACTTGGGGTTATTTAGTTTGGAAAACGAAGGCTTAGGGGTGATCTTATTACAATGTATAAATATATGAGGGGACAGTACAAAGACCTTTCTAATGATCTTTTTACTCTTAGACCTGTGACGGGGACAAGGGGGCATCCTCTACGTCTGGAGGAAAGAAGGTTTAGCCATAATCACAGACGCAGATTCTTTACTGTAAGAGCAGTGAGACTATGGAACTCTCTGCTGTCTAATGTTGTAATGAGTGATTCCTTACTAAAATTTAAGAAGGGACTGGATGCCTTTCTTGAAAAGTATAATATTACAGGCTATATTCACTAGTTTTCTAGATACTGCGTTGATCCAGGGAGCTAGTCTGATTGCCGTATGTGGAGTCGGGAAGGAATTTTTTTCCCCAATGTGAAGCTTACTGTTTGCCACTTGGGTTTTTTTTGCCTTCCTCTGGATCAACATGTTAGGGCAGGTTAGGATAGGATATGGGTTGAACTAGATGGACTTAAAGTCTTCCTTCAACCTTAATAACTATGTTACTATGTTATGTTACGCAGAGTAAGACAGTGAATATGGAGATACACAAGGATATATTGATTGATTATGTCTGTGCAGAGGGGGGAACAAAAGGGGTAGTGTCGGGCATTTATAAGGATCTAATGCATACCTTTTTAAATAATTATCCTATTAGAGCACAGGGGAAATGGGAGGAGGAGTTGGGTAGGATAGATGAAGATAAATGGGAAGTGATTATGGAATATATACCCCAATTATCGCTGAGTGAACCGGGCAGACTCTCGCAGATATATGAACTCCATAGAGTTTATAGGACTCCTGAACGGCTGTATAGGGCGGGTCTGAGACAAACTTCTGAGTGTCCTCGGTGCCGATTGGAGGGGCTGGAATTCTCCATATGTTATGGCAGTGTCCAAATCTGAACCCATATGCAAGCGTATGCTTATAGGATTGAAAGGGATCCTGTGGTGTGTATACTGGGGTATGGGGAGGAGGTCCAGGTACATAATAAATATAAGGTGGTTATAGCTAGATTATTATATATTGCGCGAAAACTGATCGCAAGATACTGGATAAATGAAGACCCGCTGACATTGACGGAATTTTTCAGACAGTCTGACTATATTGTGAATATGGAAAAAGATATTTCCGTTAAGAGAAAAAGCATAAGAACATTTGATACACTGTGGACACCCTGGGTCGAGAGAAGATGATCCTGAACTTAGGTTACACCATGCATTATTTGCTGCTCTTGCCAAAAACTCTCCTGGTACCGGATGTTCTACCAAACATTAATAGCGAAAATATGCAGTAACTATACGCTATAGTAACATACACTTTTCCACTGAAGAGCTATGCGGTAATATAAACATATACCGTTCTCACTAAACAGTGATAAAATAACTATGTGGTAACTGGGTAAATACTATAAACATACACGTTCTTATTAAATATTGATGGTTATGCAGTCTCCAGATGTTAGGAAAATGACAGGAAATACAAGGCAAATATGAGCTGAACTGTTACTGTCTAATATCTTAAAGTGGTCTTTAAAGACAGGCTACCAATATGGGTTCCCGATGGTCATTAACATCTTAGCACTACAAGAGGTCCTTAATCTGTGCCCACTCCATAAATGTGATATATAACACGTTCATACTGCGTTGGCCCAGGCTATACCACATAACATACTGCGTCAGGGCTCATTGCTGCTGCCACAGTTGCTGCAGCATTTGCAGAGTGGACAAAGACCTCTGTATCGATGCAAATCAATGACCTGAGGGGTGCGAATGGCAAAAGTGAGCACACAGTTTCCATGCTTTCTGCAGCAGCTCACCCAGGAAGGATAGTGGCAGAGAAATTGCTGTACCATCAGGTTGGACATGTGAGCCATGCAAGGCACATGTGTGAGCTTTCCTTGGCGTAGGGCCACCACCAGGTTCGCACCGTTATAACGGCCTTCCCTGGTTCCAGGTTCAGCGGCGACAGACATTGCTCAAACTCAGCCTGGAGAGCTGTCCATAACTCTTCAGCTATATGACTGTGATCTCCAAGGCATATCAATTTGAACACTGCCTGATTGTGGTGAACCCTAGCTGCGCAGTACCAAGGTGGTGGGGATTTTCTCTGCACGTTCGGTCTCTGTCTCATTAAGGCAGAGGTTGAGAGCGCAGGTGGAGGCCCTAGAGGAGTTGGAGGAGGAGGAAGAAGCAATGGAGGCAGTGAAATACAGAGGCTTGTCCTGCAAGCCTTGGAAATTCCAAGACTTGTGGAGCAGCCCTTTCCCACCTGCCCCATAAACCACCAAAGTCACCCAGTGCCCAGTCAGTGAGATGTAACGCCCTTGGCCATACTTATTCGTCCAAGTGTCTGTGGTGAAATGCATCCTGGCAGACATAAATTTAGTCAAGGAATGGGTGATGTTGTCTGCGACATGCTTGTGTAGCGCAGGCACAGCTTTCTTAGAAAAGTAATGGTGACTGGGCAACTGGTACTGGGGAACTGCGATGGGCATCAGCTTTTGAAAACCGTCTGTATCTACCAGGCGGAAAGGCAGCATTTCCATGGCCAATAGATTGCAGATGGTGAAGTTCAACCTCTTAGGTTTGTCATGTGTAGGAGGAAACAATCTTCTACGTGACCACAACTGTAGGACTAAGGTCTAGCTGCAGTGCTGAGAGAGGGCGGAGTACGTTGAACCGGATAAACTGCTGGACCATGATTGAGGTGCAGGCGGAAATGTTCTGGTGGATTAATAAAGTTGTCGTGTGCTCGTTCACTGAGATTGGTCAAAAACATCAGGCATGTCCGCTTCTGTTACAGGCTAACAGATATCTGAGTCTCATGAGGATAACCTCCCGATCAGGGGTTAACGTCTGATAATGAGGGTCAAGATGCTGTTCGGACCTTACTTTGTCCTGCCCCGGATTCAAGCTAAGAACAAGGATTATGGAGGCCACTGTGCTCTTAGGAACCTCAACTACTGCAGAAATTGTTTTGTAACCTTGGCCAGATCTGTGCATTGCCACAATTCTGTCACAGACTTGTTCTGAAGCCACTCCTTTGTTATTTTTGCTGTGTGCTTAGGGTCATTGTCTTGTTGGAAGGTGAACCTTCGGCCAAGTCTGAAGTCTAGAGCACTCTGGAAGAGGTTTTCATCCAGGATATCTCTGTACTTGGCCGCATTCATGTTTCCTTCAATTGCAACCAGTCCTCTGGTCCCTGCAGCTGAAAAATACCCCCATAGCATGATGCTGCCACCACCATGTTACAACCGTTGGGATTGTATTGGGCAGGTGATGAGCAGTGTCTGGTTTTCTCCACACATACCGCAAAGAATTATCACCAAAAAGTTATATCTTAGTCTCATCATCTTATTTTATCATAGTCTGGACTCCCATGTGTTTTTTAGCAAACTCTATGTGGGCTTTCATATGTCTGGCATTGAGGAGAGGCTTCCGTTGGGCCACTCTGCCATAAAGGCCTGACCTGTGGAGGGCTGCAGTGATAGTTGACTTTGTGGAACTTTCTCCCATATCCCTACTGCATCTGTGGAGCTCAGCCACAGTGATCTTGGGGTTCTTCTTTACTTCCCTCACCAAGGCTCTTCTCCCACAATTGCTCAGTTTGGCTGAATGGCCAGGTCTAGGAAGACTTCTGGTGATCCCAAACTTCTTCCATTTAAGGATTATGGAGGCTACTGTGTTCTTAGGAACCTTGAGTACTGCAGAAATTCTTTTGTAACCTTAGCCAGATCTGTGACTTGCTACAATTCTGTCTCTAAGCTCCTTGGCCAGTTCCTTTGACCTCATGATTCTCATTTGGTCTGACATGCAATGTGAGCTGTGAGGTCTTATATAGAAAGGTGTTGTGAATATGCTGGCGGCGGCTTCTGAGCTGGGACTCCCTCCGGTGGTTGATGAGGGTAATGAACTGATTACCGAATGGCCTTCAGCTGGCACTGAATGGTAGGATATAAGTGGCCTGAGTTCCCAGCAGCCTTGCCGGTTATCAATTGTTCCTTCTGGTCTTGCTTGAAGCACTGCTAGTTTCCTGCTCTCTTTCAGATAAGTGTTTGCTGTTTTTTTTCCTCTGTTTGATTTTCTCTGCTGGTTTGCTGCTTGCAGAGGACTGCAGCCTGTCCCCTTTTGGGGGTCTGGCGCTGCAATTGTGCTCCGTTTGTGTCTGCACTTTTGCTTTGCTCCTTTGTTACTTTTTATTTGCTGAATAGCGTTTTGTTACACCAGAGATCTGATTTAGGTGGATAAGATCGTGTGATCTCAGGTTTTTTTGACAATCAGAAGTGTTGGTATTTTTGTTAGGGTTTTTTTTTGGATTGCAGTCAGAATTCTTTCCTGTACTTTTCTGTCTAGACAGATTGGGCCCCAGCATTTGCTCATTCTATTTTCTGTCTGTGTCCGTGTTATCTTCTTGTCTAACCGCCATTACATGTTTGGGGGCTTCCTATTTCTTTGGGGATCTGCTCCGGGGCAGATAGCTTTCATCGTCATATTTGTAGCAAATGTTTATGTTTGTGAACCTAGCTGCGCTACCAATGGTGTGGATTTTCTCTGCACTTCGGTCATGTCTTTAGGCAGAGGTTGAGTGCGTGGAGGCCTTAGGATAGGATATGATGAACTTGGTTAGCCTGTTGATACCGGTTCCTACCTGAAATTCCAGACTTTGTGATCAGGCCCCTTCCCTTGACCGATAGCATCAATCATCAGACAGTGTGGGATGTTACCCTATGCCATACTATTGTCAAGTGTGTGTGAAATGCCCTGGCAACATAAAGTTAGTCAGTGGTGGTGTTTCTGCGACATGCTTGTGACAGGCAGCTTTCGTATAAAAAGTTATGATGGTCTACTGTTAGGGAATCATTGATCGCTTCGGAAACCGTCTGTATCTACCGGCTGAAAGGCAGATTTCCTGCCTAGTTGCATTGTAGTCACCTCTGTTTTGTCATTCTGGAACAGACTTACGACACATTCTGTATTTAAGGTTTGCAGTGTATGAGAGGCGGAGTTATTGACTGATAATGTGGCTTTGAGGTGCAGGCGAAGTTTATGGTGATTTATAAAGTTGTGTTTTGTCTTTTGTTTTGGTCAATTCTCAGGCTGTCTTTTGTTACAGCTAACAATATTGGTCTCATGAGGTAACCTCCCGATTCAGGGTTAACTTGATAATGGGTCAAGATTTTTCGGCTTCTGTTTGCCTAGTACCCTCTTCCTTTTCTATTAGATATTTGGGGCCACTGGTTTGACTCAACTTTCTTTCAGGAAATTGTTTTTGTCTTGGTCTAATCGCCATAATTTTGGCTTTCAATATTTGCTGAGCCTCCGGTAGATACTTTCCTATTTGCTTTTAGGGTATTGTTTTGGAAGGGCTTACGGCTCTAGACTGTTGAACGATCTGAGAGCCTTATTCGGTGTTAGTCAGGTTGGCAACTATAGATTCCCAACTTGGGTAATTGCCTTGTTACCTGCAGCTAAATACCCCCATAGCATGACCTCACCACATGTACACCGTGGCTTTAAAATTGTAGGTAGCAGTAGGAAATATATTTTCACAGAAGAAAGGGCAGAATATTTTCAAAGTTATTTTTTTTTTTCATCTATTATCTGTGCTGGACCCATGTTTTTTCCCAATGAGTTGCAGTTGTTGCCTGTGGTCATGGCACTGAGGTTCAGACTTCGTTGGGCCATCTGCTAAGGCTGACCGTTGGGACCTAGATCCAGTCGATTTGTTTGGGCTTCGAGTATTTCAACTTGCAAATAGTGTCACATGTTTCTTGCCTTAACTTTACTTTCCCTCCCAGGAGTCTCGCCAGCAATTTCAGTTTGCTCATGGCCAGGTCTAGGAATTGGTGCTTTTCCCTTACCCATTTAAGGATTTGAGGCATGTGTTTTTCAGGCTTGGGTATGTAACTATGCTTTAATCACTTGCAAGCTGTAACTGCCATTTGGCTTATCAAGGCTATGGCCAGTTTATACGTCAAGATTCCATTGGTGGCAGAATGCTGACCAAATGGTTAATAGAAAGTGTTGGGCATTTCCGGAGGGTTCTGAGCTGGACTCCCCGGTTTGATGGGATTACCTCCCGTTTGGATCCAATGATTCTATGCATAGATTAATTGAAGCTGAGTTCCAGTGACTTGAGATTATCATTGTATGTGTTCCTTGTTGAGCCAGCTGCTAGCTTTTGCCCTTGATAAGTGTTTGGCGTTTTTTTTACCTGTTTGAAAGCGCATGGGTTATGTTTGCTACTGGGTGAGCCTCTCCTTTTGGGTCTGGGCTGCCAATTTGCTTTGGGGACGTTTGCACGCTTCATTTTTTTGCTGAATCAGTTTTTTTACAAGATGTCATCTAGGATAATCGTGTGTTAGTTTTTTGCCAACTTCGAGTTTGGTATTATTAACGGGATTGTTTTTGGATTTGTCAAATCTTTCTGTTATTTCTTGATACCTACAGATGTCATTCCCACTTTGGATTCGATTTTCTGTCCCCTGTATATTTTAACCCCAGTATTCACTCTGGGTACCTATTTCCTTGGGATCTCCAGGAGCGATAGCCTTGTTTGAATTGTTTGGTCGTACATTGGAAATGAGTGAGTCTGAGATTCATGTTCCGCATTGGCTGGGCATCCGGAATTTTGGTTACCTAGGTTGTGCACCCATTTAGGTGCCTCTTGTGCTTGCGATTTTCGGATTTTTGCTATTTCTCACTGCTCTACCGTCCAAACATAGTACGCCCATACGGTTTGTTATGATTGCTTACAAGGAACATGTAAAGGTAACTCTTGGTTTTCATTTCGATCTTCCCCTTTTTCTCAGGGTAGGAGCAATTTTTTTTGTATGGTTTTCCAAATGTACTCTGCCGGTTGACAGTTGCCTTCCTCTCGAATTGTGCCTGTTTCAGCAGTGTTGTTTACACGCATTCTAAACATTGTGTCTAGAGGTCCGTTTGTATCCAGATCATGGCGATTTTGTTTTATGGGGTCAATGTCTATTCTCGAATTTCATTCAAACCAATGTCAAATGTGAAATATTTTAGACTTGGAACTCTAAGTATCTTTGGGCTGCGCTCACAGGTACTTGGTCTCTTTTTGCTGCGAGTGCACTAAATAGGGCTATGCTTCTGCCACCTGGTTCCGTTTTTCTGTATTTGGGTTTTTCACCTCGATTTCTTAAGAGCTTCTGTCTTAATGTCTCTGTTTTGAGCGTATAGCAGATTTGGACCAGGTAGTGAGAGTTGGTTCGTGAGACGCAGCTGTTGCTAAATCCGAAAGGACTGATGGTCCTCGTTTAAAGATGGGGACTTGGCAGCCCTTTTCGAAAGAATATTCAGAAATAGTAAGGCATCTTAATTTAGTAGTCTGTGCCTTAAGTCATGATTATATTCTTGCTATTCATTGCGACTTTCGGACGTAAGATTAACGTGTCGATAGTTCCTTGTTGAAGAGGTTGGAGCCATGTTCTGTGCTGTGACTCTGCTCGGTTTTTCGTGAGCCAATTGGGTATGTTTACTGGGTGAGCTATATGATTCTGTTTTTCTGCAAGACTGCAAGTATTGGTTTTGAGTCATGTCTTTATGTTCAGACTAAATTTCTTGGTGTTGTTACCTATGCTCCGCCACTTTTCTGTCAGCTATCTTAGATCACAGCTTTACCTGATGGTTTCAACTTGCAAACGTTGTGGCCTTCCCAAGGGGTACTGTTGTGAATGGGTTTGAGATGAGTTCTGAGAGAGGCCCCTCGGTGGTTACAAGCGGTACTAGTGAGGATTGGGAATCAGGTGTTACTGATTGGTCTTATTTAAGGGAATCATTTTCCCATCAGGGTTGCCGGTGATCAATTGTTCTGGTCTGAATCCTTCTTTCCAGTTTCCCTTGTAGCCTGCTGTGTCGTTTCTGCATCTCCTGCTATCAGATAAGACAATTTCTTATTTTGTGTTTTTGCTATATTTTTGCATTTTGTCCTGCACTTCTGTGGGGGCCTTCTGGGTCCCCTCCGGGGGCTTTTTGCCCTCTCAGTTTACTCCAGCCACTGTGTTTTTGTACTTTTGCTTTTTGCAGTTTTTTCAGTGGCTGCTGTTTTTGTTACACCAGAGAACTAATTTAGGTGGTAGAGGTCGTGTGATCTCAGGTGATTTTGAAATTAGTATGTTGGTGTTTTTCAGGGTTTTCTGGGATTGCAGTAAGTACCCTTCCTGTCCTTTTCTATTTAGATAGTTTGGGCCCCAGCGTTTGCTCATACTATTTTCTTTCTGTGTCAGTATTTCCTCTTGTCTAACCGCCATTATATGTTTGGGGCTTTCTATTATCTTTGGGTTCTGCTCCGGGGCAGATAGCTTTCCTATTTCTATCTTTAGGTGTAGTTAGTTTCTCAGGCTGTGACGAGGCGTCTAGGACCATCGTAGGAACGCTCCACGGCTGCCTCTAGTTGTGGTGGTTAGTCAGGGTACTGCAATCTCATAGATTCCAACTGCTCTGGTGTATTGCCTTTTTTACCTGCACTCCTCAGCTACCGTAACATAACAGTATCACCGGCCATAAAAATTGTATGGTACTCACAGAAGGGAAAAATATTTTGAAGGAAGAAAAGTTGTCAGAGATATTTTTCTGTTTGTTGCATTTTTTTTTTTCCCTCTGTATCTCTGGGTGCTGGGAGGATCTTTTCTCCCAATGGAGTTTGCACAGTTGTCTGGCCGTGTGGATCAGCTTGCCACTGAGGTTCAGAGTATTGCTGCATATCTTGCTAGGTTGCCTGTTGTGGAACCTAGGATCCCCATGCCAGATTTGTTTTTAGGGGATCGAGCTAAGTTTCAGAATTTCAAAAATAATTGTAAATTGTTTCTTGCCTTAAAATCTAAGTCCTCAGGAAACGCAGCGCAGCAGGTTCAAATTGTCATCTCTCTCCTGCGCGGCGATCCTCAGGATTGGGCTTTTTCCCTGACACCTGGGGATCCTGTTTTGAGTGATGTTGATGTATTTTTTCAGGCTTTGGGGTTATTGTACGATGAGCCTAATATCACTGATCAAGCTGAAAAAGCCTTGTTGGCATTAAATCAGGGGCTTGATGACGCTGAGTTATACTGTCAGAGATTCCGTAGGTGGGCAGTCCTGACCAAATGGAATGACGACGCTTTGGCGGCCCTTTTCCGGAAGGGTCTGTCGGATAATGTAAAGGATGTTATGGTGGGATTCCCTGTCCCCTCTGGTCTCAATGATTCTATGTCATTAGCGATTCAAATTGACAGACGTTTGCGTGAGCGGAGAAGTATGCGTGGAGTGGTGTTGCCTTGTGAGCCAGCTGCTGAGCCCATGCAGTGTGATGGAGTGGTGTCTGGGGCACAGCGTCATGAGTTTCGAAAGCGCAATGGGTTATGTTTCTACTGTGGTGATGCCTCTCATGCTATTTCAGTCTGCCCAAAGCGGGGAAGACGTTTTGCACGCTCAGTTGTCTTGGGTAGTGTTCAGACTAAGTTTTTATTAACTGTCACTCTGATATGCTCTCTGTCCTCATTTTCTGCTCAGCTTTCGTTGATTCTGGAGCAGCTATTAACCTGATGGATTATGATTTTGCTAAACGTTGTGGATTTCCCTTGATACCCCTACAGAAGTCTATTCCCCTACTGGGGATCGATTCTACCCCTTTGGCTGAGAATAAACCCCAGTTTTCTACTCGGGTGATAATGAGGGTTGAACCTGATCACCAGGAGCGCTGCCCTGTTGGAAAATTGTTTGTCCCGACCAATGGAAAAAGAGTGTGATGTCTGAGATTCATTGTTCCGCATTGGCTGGGCATCCCGGAATTTTTGGTACCAGAGACTTGGTTAGTCGGTCCTTTTGGTGGCCTACCTTGTCTCGCGATGTCAGGGAATTTGTGCAGTCCTGCGAGACTTGCTCTCGCTCCAAGCCTTGCTCTCGCTCTAGTGGTTTGTTGATGCCATTGCCTGTGCCCAAGAGACCATGGACCCATATCTCTATGGATTTCATTTCCGATCTTCCTGTTTCTCAGAGAATGACCACCATCTGGGTAATTTGTGATAGGTTTTCCAAAATGATACATCTTGTGCCATTACCTAAGTTGCCTTCCTCCTCTGAATTGGTGCCGTTGTTCCTTCAGCACGTGGTTCGTTTACACGGCATTCCTGAGAACATTGTGTCTGACAGAGGAGTCCAGTTTGTTTCCAGATTTTGGAGGACTTTTTGTTCTAAACTGGGTGTTCAATTGTCTTTCTCCTCGGCATTTCATCCTCAGACCAATGGTCAAACTGAGAGAACAAACCAGACATTGGAGACTTATCTAAGATGCTTTGTGTCTGCTGATCAGGATGACTGGGTCTCTTTTTGCCTTTGGCTGAGTTTGCTCTTAATAATAGGGCTAGCTCTGCCACTTTGATGTCTCCGTTTTTCTGTAATTCTGGGTTTCACCCTCGATTTTCTTCAGGACAGACGGAGGCTTCTGTCTGTCCAGGTGTTGACTCTGTTGTTGAGCGTATGCAGCAGATTTGGGACCAGGTAGTGGAGAGGTTGTCCCTCTCTCAGGAGAAGGCCCAGCGGTTTGCTAACCGCATAGGACTGATGGTCCTCGGTTTAAAGTGGGGACTTGGTCTGGTTGTCCTCAAAGAATATTCCTATGAGAGTAGCATCTCCTAAATTTAAGCCTAGGTTCATTGGACCTTATAAGATCATGGAGATTATTAATCCTGTTTCTTTTCGTTTGCTTCTTCCAGGACATTTAAGATCCATAACGTGTTCCACAAGTCCTTGTTGAAGAGGTTTGTTGAGCCAGTGGTTCCTGCTGCTGTGCCTCCTGACCCTGTTTTGGTTGAGGGCAATCTGGAGTATGTGGTTGAGAAAATATTGGATTCTCGTTTTTCTAGACGAAGACTCCAGTATTTGGTTAAATGGAGAGGTTATGGTCAGGAAGATAATTCTTGGGTGTTTGCTTCGGACATCCATGCTAGGAGACTTATCCGTGCGTATCATAGAACTCATCCTGACCGACCTGGTTGCTCAAATGAGGGTTCGGTGACCCCTCCTCAAGGGGGGGGTACTGTTGTGAATGGGTTTGAGATGAGTTCTGAGCAGAGGCTCCCTCTGGTGGTTACAAGCGGTACTAGTGAGGATTGGGAATCAGGTGTTACTGATTGGTCTTATTTAAGGGAATCATTTTCCCATCAGGGTTGCCGGTGATCAATTGTTCTGGTCTGAATCCTTCTTTCCAGTTTCCCTTGTAGCCTGCTGTGTCGTTTCTGCATCTCCTGCTATCAGATAAGACAATTTCTTATTTTGTGTTTTTGCTATATTTTTGCATTTTGTCCTGCACTTCTGTGGGGGCCTTCTGGGTCCCCTCCGGGGGCTTTTTGCCCTCTCAGTTTACTCCAGCCACTGTGTTTTTGTACTTTTGCTTTTTGCAGTTTTTTCAGTGGCTGCTGTTTTTGTTACACCAGAGAACTAATTTAGGTGGTAGAGGTCGTGTGATCTCAGGTGATTTTGAAATTAGTATGTTGTGTTTTTTCAGGGTTTTCTGGGATTGCAGTAAGTACCCTTCCTGTCCTTTTCTATTTAGATAGTTTGGGCCCCAGCGTTTGCTCATACTATTTTCTTTCTGTGTCAGTATTTCCTCTTGTCTAACCGCCATTATATGTTTGGGGGCTTTCTATTATCTTTGGGGTTCTGCTCCGGGCAGATAGCTTTCCTATTTCTATCTTTAGGTGTAGTTAGTTTCTCAGGCTGTGACGAGGCGTCTAGACCATCGTAGGAACGCTCCACGGCTGCCTCTAGTTGTGGTGGTTAGTCAGGGTACTGCAATCTCATAGATTCCAACTGCTCTGGTGTATTGCCTTTTTTACCTGCACTCCTCAGCTACCGTAACATAACAGATACCCCTACGGAAGTCTATTCCCCTACTTGGCATTGATTCTACCCCTTTGGCAGAGAATAAACCCCAGTTTTCTACTCAGGTGATAATGAGGGTTGAACCAGATCATCAGGAGAGTTGAAAATTTCTGGTGTTGCATAATCTGCATGACATTATTGTACTAGGTTTCCCTTGGTTACTGTCTCATAATCCTGTTTTGGATTGAAAATCTGTGTCTGTGACCAGTTGGGGCTGCCAATGTGTTAATACTTACACTCCTGTTTTTTCTGCCTCTCCCCAGTCTCAGGATGTCCCTGACTTTTTGACTGATTTTTCTGATGTGTTTAGTGAAAGTAAATCTGCATCCTTTTTTTTTTAAATCAGATAAATTTTTATTTAACCAAATTCAAGGTACAAAACAATAGAACAAAAATCGCAAAGAAAACAATTAACAATGGTCATTAGTTTCAGAAATTCCTTCTCTTCCTTCCCCTCCCCTCCCCTACCCCCCATTGCATCACAAAAAAGACATTACCAGACCCCAATCAGAGGGCAATAAAACTTTCACACTCCTTATCTATGAACTGTTCCAATATTTATGCTCATCCCTCTGCCATAATGACTATTCTGCTTCACGTCACTTGTCTTACCTATTGCATTTTTTCTGTGCTGTGTTGTGTATAAATATGTGCTTCTTCAGATTTTGTATTAGTCTAGCCTGATGAAGAGACCTGAGTAGTCTCAAAGCTTGCAATTTGTTACCATCTTTACAGTTAGCCATTAACCCCTTCCCGACCTGTGACGCCACGTAGGCGTCATGAAAGTCGGTACCAATCCGACCTGTAATGCCTATGTGGCGTCATGAAAGGATCGCGTTCCTGCGGGCCGGGTGACCGGGGTCACTGAAAGGTCACCCGACCAGCAGGCACAGGATCCTTTGTGCTTCACCACAGGGGGGTTGGCTTAACCCCCCCGTGGCCACGATCCCTCTGATTGGCTGTTAAAAGTGAAACAGCCAATCAGAGCAATCTGTAATATTTCACCAATGAAATTGGTGAAATATTACAATCCAGCCATGGCCGATGCTGCAATAGCATCTGCCATGGCTGGAGACCGCGATCTGACCCCCCCCACATCGAGTCACGGCGGCGATCGGCCGCCGCCACCGAAAGATGGCGGTGATCGGTCACCGCCGTCACTATCTGCTCCCCTCCTTCTGGCCTCCGCTGCCCCCACCTTCCGATCCCCCCTCACCTTCCGACCCCCCTACTCACCTCTCCCGGTCCACCGATGTCCCTGGATCCGTCCCGGAGTCTGCCCGGGATTCTTCATGGGCGCCGCCATCTTGGAAAATGGCGGGCGCATGCACAGTGCGCCCTGCAGAGTCCAAAAATTCATTTTGATCACTGTGATAAACTGTCACAGTGATCAAAATAAAAAAAAAAGTAAATGAACCCCCCCCTGTCATAGGTAGGGACAAATAATAAAATAAAGAATTTTTTTTTTCCTATTAGGCACACGTTGCGGATTTTGCTGCGGATCCGCAGCGGATTTTCGCGCTGCTGATCCACAGCAGATCTAGAAACCATGTACAGTACAATGCAAATAAATGTAAAAAAAAAAAACCGCTGTGCACATACTGCAGATTTTTCAGCGCGGATTTGCTGCAGTTTTAAATCCGCAGCATGTCAATTCTTTGTGCGGATTCCGCAGCGATTTTACACCTATTCCATTATAGGTGTAAAACCACAGGGAAAAACCGCACCAAAACCGTAGTAAATTGGCGCTAAATACGCAGGTAAAACGCAGGTAATTTTACCTGCGGATTTTAGAAAAATCCGCATGTCATGTATAGTGTACAGTTCCTATAGCGTCTTGTGCTTGGGTGCGAGGAAAACACAGGAGACATAGGTTGAAATGAAATGACTTGTATTACTTCATACAAGCATGCTGAAAAGTTCACACAGTTTGCAGGAACAGCGACAGGAGACACAGCAGGCCAGAGTAACTTCAAGCACTACAATAAATCTCCAAAGCAGGTTCAGGATCTCTTCTCTGTACCGTAATTCCTCTGCAAACATGGATTCACCAAACAGCAGGTTTCCAGAGTCCAAAAGTGTTCCAAGGTTCCTCAGTAGGGAATAGCTGGAGTACAAGTCCAAGGCTTCCAGGAGTCAGGTCACAGACTGACTGAGGCTTGATTCAGGAGCACTGATTGTTCAGCTGAGGCTGCTTAAGAAGCAAGAGGGAAGAATCAGGCGGGAACATGAAAACTGGAAACTCCATATTAACTGAGGGCAAGAGCTGCAGAAAGACAGAAAGCAAAATGGCCGACGGAAAACTGAGTTTCAAGGAACATGTCAACAGAGACAAAGAACCTTACATTACTCCCCCCTTAGGGACAACCTCCGGATGACCTCAGACCAGGCTTGTCAGGGTACCTCTGATGAAACTGGCGGAGCAGGCGAGGAGCATTTACATTATTGACTGGTTCCCATGAGTTGTCCTCCACTGGGTAGCCCTGCCATTTAATCAAATATTGCAACTGATTTCTGTACAACCTGGAATCTAGAATCCTTTCCACCATAAATTCTTCCTGACCATCGACCAGCACTGGGTCAGGGCAAGGAGAAGAACGTCCAGGAAACGTATTGGGTGTTGCAGCCTTTAGTAGGGATACATGAAAGACAGGGTGGATTCTCATAGTTCTGGGCAGTTGAAGACGACAAGCAATAGCACTTATAATCTTATTGATCTTATAAGGTCCAATGTACTTATGTCCCAATTTAGACGATGGAATCTTTAATTTAAGATTTCTGGTTGACAGCCAGACCAAATCTCCTACCTTGAAAGCTGGTGCAGGTTTACGAAATTTATCTGCTGCTTTCTTGTACCTTTCCTGAGCCAATTCTAGATTTTCCTTTAGAGGATCCATATTCTTTTGTAAAGAAGTGATTCTTTCAGCCACTGCCGGCAAGGGCGTATCTATGGGAAATCGAGGAAGAATGTTAGGATGATAACCTAGATTGGAGTAAAAAGGAGACTGCTTAGTGGAGGCGCTCTGAGAGTTGTTATAAGAGAACTCAGCCAGTGGAAGTAGATCCACCCAATCATCCTGTAGGTGGCAGATAAAACAGCGGAGATACTGCTCCAGGGTCTGATTGGTTCGTTCTGTCTGTCCATTAGTCTGGGGATGAAAAGCAGAAGAAAGGTTTACTTTAATGTCCAATGCTGCACAGAAATTTTGCCAAAACCTTGAAGTGAATTGCACCCCTCGATCCGAAATGACCTCATCCGGTACTCCATGTAAGCGAAACACATTCTTAATCATCAAGTCTGATGTCTGTTTTGCAGTGGGTAAGCCGACACAAGGGATAAAATGAGCTGCCTTTGTTAGACGGTCAACCACCACTAGAATGGTGTTCTTCCCTTGAGAGGTTGGTAACTCCACAATGAAGTCCATAGAAATGGATCCCCACGGGCGGGACGGGGTGGGAAGAGGTTGCAACAGACCAGTTGGTGAGGAGCGAGGTGTTTTGCATCTTGCACAGACTTCACATGAAGTGACATAGTTTAAGACATCTTTCCTGTAAGTGGGCCACCAAAAGAAACGAGAAAGAAATTCTTGTGTCTTTAGAATTCCCCTATGCCCGGCTATCTTGGAATCGTGGATGAGTTGCAATACTCTCAATCTGACTGTTTCAGGTATATACAGACGTTGTCCCTGAATCCACACACCATTCTTAAAGACAAGACTTACGTCCCTTGGGGGTTGAGCCAACAAAGAATCCGCATGGTATGCTTCCTTGATGTCCTTAAGTAGGTCTTGATTATGAATCACTCCCAGGAATCTAGAGTCAGGAAGAATAGTCTTAGGAGGAGTAAATGGACGTGTCTCTGCTGAATGAATCCTAGAGAGTGCATCAGCCTTTCCATTGCGCGATCCTGGTCTATAAGAAATGACAAAATTAAATTGGTTTAGGAAAAGATTCCAGCGAGCCTGGCGAGGAGTCAGGCACTTAGCCGACCTGATAAATTCAAGGTTACGATGGTCTGTCAGGACGACTATTTGCTGTGCAGCTCCCTGAAGAAGGTGTCTCCATTCCTTGAAGGCGGCAATAATGGCCAACAATTCTCTATTGCCCACATCGTAGTTCCTCTCAGCCGAAGACAACTGCTGGGAAAAGAAGGCACAGGGATGCAAGACATTCTTCTCACCTGTTCTCTGAGAGAGTATAGCTCCAATGGCACAGTCTGAAGCATCCACCTCTATTATGAAGGCAAGCTCGGGGTTGGGATGTACTAAGATAGGTGTGGTGGTAAATTTATCCTTTAAACAGGAAAATGCTTCCTGAGCTTGTGGGGTCCAGGAGAACCTAGACTGTTTCCGGGTAAGTTGGGTGATAGGTGACACTACCTCAGAAAAATTCTTAATGAAACGTCTATAGAAGTTGGCAAACCCGATGAAACGCTGCACCTCCTTCACATTTCTAGGAATTGGCCAATCCTTGATGGCTTGGGTCTTGCTTCCATCCATACTAATCCCTTGCGTAGATAGTACATACCCCAGAAATTGAATTTCGGTCCTATGGAATTCACATTTTTCAAGTTTGATGTAGAGATGGTTTTGTCTTAAGCGTTCTAAGACCATTCTCACATGTCCATGATGTTCCTCTGTGGAGTTAGAAAAAATTAGAATATCATCCAGATAAATCACCACAAATGTATCTAGGAGATCCCTGAAGATATCATTCACGAAGTGTTGGAAAGTGGCTGGGGCGGTACTCAGACCAAAAGGCATAACTAGATATTCAAAGTGTCCATAGCGTGACCTGAAAGCAGTCTTCCATTCATCCCCAGGTCTAATACGGACCAAGTTATAGGCCCCACGGAGATCCAGTTTAGAGAAAATTTTGGCATGCCGCACTCTCTCCAACAATTCAGGGATTAAAGGCAATGGATAACGGTTTCTAATAGTAACCTTATTGAGTTCCCTATAGTCTATGCAGGGTCTCAGAGATCCATCTTTCTTCTTCACAAAGAAGATGGGTGCACCTGCGGGAGATGAAGAGGGGCGTATGAAGCCCTTGGCTAAATTTTCGTCTATATAATCCTTCAAAGCTTTTAGCTCGGGCCCCGCTAGGGGGTAGATCTTACCAAAAGGTATCTCGGCTCCAGGCAATAATTCAATTGGACAATCATATGGACGGTGAGGAGGAAGCTGATCAGCGTTCTTCTTGTCACATAAATCCACATAGTCCTGGTATACAGCTGGTAGTTCAGGGACTGACATGGTTCCTTTAGGAACAGAGCAAGCTGAAACTCCTTGATTCATCTGTTTCTCCGGAAAGTGTAATTCCTTGGTCTCCCAGTTAATCGTAGGATTCTGCACCTGCAGCCATGGTAGCCGTAGAATAATGGGAAAGTGGGGAGAAGAGATAAGCATAAAATACATTTTCTCCTGATGATCTTTACCCATAAGGACCCTCAAAGGCTCTGTTTCTTGATCCACTGGTCCAGAAGTCAGTAGAGAGCCATCCACAGTCTGCATCTGTACTGGAGTAGTCCTTCTTCACTGAACGTATCCCCTGTTTCAGAGCAAAGGAGATATCCATAAAATTTCCACTTGCTCCTGAGTCGATCATAGCAGAGCTAGACACCCAGACTGAGTCAACCCAGAGTTTGATGGAAAGGAAGCAATGAGAATTGTTTCTTTTACAACTCAGCTGGGACAACCGCTGAGGAAACTTGAAAAATTGCAGCGTTTATACCGTCATCGTCCCCAGAACTAACAGAGTTTAAGTCCGTGAAATCAAGATCTCTTGCAGCAGATCTCTCTGGAGCCTGAGGCTCGGACATGACAGAGCTCCTCTCGCAACACTCACAGTGAATGACTGCTGCAGTAGTCTTACGAGAACGGCTGGGGCAGTTTATAATGAAGTGCCCTGACTTACCACAGTAGAAACATAGATTTTCCTTTATACGATGTTCTTTGCGTGCATCACTAACCCTCTTTGTAAAGAGTCCACCTGCATGGGTTCAGGTTCTGGTTCCCTTGTGATCCTACTCAAAGGTTCCTTAGCTGAGGAGGGAGGTAGTAAAAGGTTAGTGCGATTATTTTCGAACCATCTCTCTTGTCTGCGTTCAGTCAGACGAGCATCAATACGGATACAATAGTTAATAAAGTCACCTAACGCAGTGGAGGGTCGGCACGAGCAAGTTCATCCTTAATCAGTGGAGACAACCCTTTCCGAAAAATAGATTTTTTAGCGGAAGTGTCCCAAGTGGTATCAAGAGCCCATCTCCTGAAATCCAGGGCATATTCGGCTACTGAACGCTTACCTTGGCGCAAAGTTAACATGGCTGCTTCAGCTGTTGCACCTCGATTGGGGTCATCAAACACCTGCCCCATGGCTGAAATAAAAGCATCAAGGTGATTCAAACAATCATCCTCAGTCTCAATCAGAGGGTTTGCCCACATCAAAGCCTTATTGGTAAGCAACATGATTATAGTAAGCACTTTGGATCGTTCAGTGGGAAATTGTGAAGCATGTGCAGAGAAAAATAAATTGCATTGATTAATAAATCCCCTGAATTTCTCACGTTCACCGCCAAAACGAAAAGGAGGTAATTTGGGGATCCCAGAACTTGGGGTTATTGCAGGAGCCTGGGCTCGTTCCTCTAGAGCCTCAATCCTGGCTCGCAATTCCTGGGTAGTCTGTCCAAACACTTGCAAATTATGATTAGTGAGGTCCTGTAGTCTTGCAAAACGGGTTTTTAAAGTCTGTACATCTGAAAGGATTGTATCAGTCACTCCGCAAAGTTCCTTTATGCGGGCCCCATCTTCCAGATCTTTTAAGGCAGAAGTGCTGGAAGGAGAAGAGGAAAGGAAAAAAAAAAAAAACAATAGTGTTTACCTGTGGTAACACTCCAGAGTAAAATTTTAAGGAAATGCGCTCACCTGGAATGGTTGTGAGAAGTCACAACCACTGTCATCACATAAGGTATTAAACGGACATCTGATATCCACAGTCACAGCAGACATGGCTTTCCCAGACCCAGCAGACACTAAACATTGGCTCCTGAATCTTGTCATGTATAGTGTACAGTTCCTATAGCGTCTTGTGCTTGGGTGCGAGGAAAACACAGGAGACATAGGTTGAAATGAAATGACTTGTATTACTTCATACAAGCATGCTGAAAAGTTCACACAGTTTGCAGGAACAGCGACAGGAGACACAGCAGGCCAGAGTAACTTCAAGCACTACAATAAATCTCCAAAGCAGGTTCAGGATCTCTTCTCTGTACCGTAATTCCTCTGCAAACATGGATTCACCAAACAGCAGGTTTCCAGAGTCCAAAAGTGTTCCAAGGTTCCTCAGTAGGGAATAGCTGGAGTACAAGTCCAAGGCTTCCAGGAGTCAGGTCACAGACTGACTGAGGCTTGATTCAGGAGCACTGATTGTTCAGCTGAGGCTGCTTAAGAAGCAAGAGGGAAGAATCAGGGCGGGAACATGAAAACTGGAAACTCCATATTAACTGAGGGCAAGAGCTGCAGAAAGACAGAAAGCAAAATGGCCGATGGAAAACTGAGTTTCAAGGAACATGTCAACAGAGACAAAGAACCTTACACCGCAAGTGAATCCGCAATGTGTGTACGGGGCCTCAGGGTTAGGGTTAGGCTGGGTTCATATTGCATTATGGCAGTCTGTTAGATGGACTGCGTTTCACCGCGGTATAACGCGGTGTAATGCAATCCGTTAACGCTGCCATTCACCCCATTTGTGTGCGCATCGCAACGCATGCCGTAAAGCGGCATGCGTTTGCGAGTGCCGTCATTCAGTGACGGAGCCTTGGACGCGGGCTGCAGCGTCTGGGCTCCGTCACCGCTAGCACAAATGAATCATCGCTGATTCCTCTGCGCTAGCGGTATAGCATAACGCGATGGCGATATGCTATACCGTTACCAGCCTGTCTACGCTACGTGTTGAACGGGCTGGTAAAACCAATATGAACCCAGCCTTAGGGTTAGGGTTAGAACTAGGGTTAGGGTTAGCATTAGGGTTAGAATTAGGGTTACGGTTAGAATTTGGGTTAGGGTTGGAATTTGGGTTAGGGTTGGAATTAGGGTTAGGGTTGGGATTAGGGTTAGGTTTGTGGTTAGGGTTAGAGTTATGGATAAGTTTAGGGGTGTTTTGGGGTTAGGGTTGAGATTAGGGTTAGGCTTGTGGTTAGGTTTATGGTTAGAGTTGGGATTAGGGTTAGGGGTGTGTTGGGGTTAGGGTTATGGTTAGGGTTTGTATTAGGGTTAGGGGTGTGTAGGGGTTAGGGTTGGGATTAGGGGTGTGTTGGGGTTAGGGTTGGAGTTAGAATTGAGGGGTTTCCACTATTTACGCACATCAGGGGTCTCCATACGCGACATGGCGCCACCATTGATTCCTGCAAATTTTGCGTTCAAAAAGTCAAACAGTGCTCCCTTTATTTCAAGCCCCGGCGTGTGCCCAAACAGTGGTTTACCCCCACATATGGGGTATCAGCGTACTCGGGAAAAATTGCACAACAACTTTGGGGGTCTTAATTCTCCTGTTACCCTTGGGAAAAAAAAATTGGGGACTAAAAAAGTTTTTTTTTTTGGAAAAAAAAAAGATTTTTTATTTTCACGGCTCTGCGTCATAAACTTCTGTGAAGAACTTGATTCAAAGTGCTTACCACACATCTAGAGGAGTTCCTTGGGGGATCTAGTTTCCAAAATGGGGTCACTTGGGGGGGTTTCTACTGTTTAGGTGCATCATGGGCTCTGCAAATGTAACATGACACCTGCAGATCATTCCATCAAGTCGGCATTTCAAAACGTCACTACTTCCCTTCCGAGCCTCGACGTGTGCCCATACAGTAGTTTTCTCCCCACATATGGGATATCAGCATACTGAGGACAAATTGGACAACAACTTTTGGGGTCTAATTTCTCCTGTTACCCTTGGAACATAAAATAATTGTGGACTAAAAGATCATGTTTGTGGAAAAAATATGATTTTTTTATTTTCATGCCCGGGCGTTATAAACGTCTGTGTAGCCCTTGGGGTTCAAAGTGCTCACCACACATCTAGATAAGTTCCTTGTGGGGTCTAGTTTCCAAAATGGGGTCACTTGTGGGGAGTTTCTACTGTTTCGGCACATCAGGGGCTCTGCAAACGTAACATGACGCCCCAGACCATTCCATCAAGTCGGCATTTCAAAACGTCACTACTTCCCTTCCGAGCCCCGATGTGTGCCCATACAGAAGTTTTCTCCCACATATGGGATATAAGCGTACTCAGGACAAATTGGACAACAACTTTTGAGGTCTAATTTCTCCTGTTACCCTTGGAAAATAAAAAATTGGGGACTAAAAGATCATGTTTGTGGAAAAAATATGATTTTTTTATTTTCATGCCCCGGCGTTATAAACTTCTGTGTAGCCCTTGGGGGTTCAAAGTGCTCACTACACATCTAGATAAGCTCCTTGGGGGGTCTATTTTCCAAAATAGGGTCACTTGTGGGTTTTTTTACTGTTTAGGCACATCAGGGGCTCTGAAAACGCAACATGACGCCCGCAGAACATTCCATCAAGTCTGCATTCCAAAATGGCGCTCCTTCCCTTCTGAGCTCTCCCATGCGCCAAAACAGTGGTTCCCCCCCACATATGGGGTACCAGTGTACTCAGGACAAATTGCACAACAACTTTTGTGGTCCAATTTCTCCTGTTACCCCTGTAAAAATAAAAAATAGCGGGCTAAAAAATCATTTTTGAGGAAAAAAATTATTTTTTTTTTCACTGCTCTGCGTTATAAACTTCTGTGAAGCACTTGGGGGTTCAGAGTGCTCACAACACATCTAGATAAGTTCCATAAGGGGTCTAGTTTCCAAAATGGTGTCACGTGGGTTTTTTTCACTGTTTAGGCACACAGGGCTCTCCAAAGGCGTCATGGTGTCCGCTAAGGATTGGAGCTAATTTTCCAATCAAAAAGTCAAATGGCGTTCCTTCCCTTCTGGGCCCAGCCGTGTGCCCAAACAGTGATTTATGACCACATATGAGGTATCTGTGTACTCAGGAGAAATTGCCCAACAAATTTTAGGATCCAATTTATACTGTTGCCCATGTGAAAATGAAAAAACTGAGGCTAAAATAAAATTTTTGTGAAAAAAAAGTACTTTCTTTTTTTTACGGATCAATTTGTGAAGGACCTGGGGTTTCAAAGTGCTCACTGTGCATCTAGATAAGTTCTTTGGGGGGTCTAGTTTCCAAAATAGGGGTCACTTGTGGGGGAGCTCTAATGTTTAGGCACACAGGGACTCTCCAAATGCGACATGGCAACCGCTAAATATTCCAGCATATTTTCCATTCAAAAAGTCGAATGGCGCTCCTTCCCTTCTGAGCCCTGCCGTGCGCCCAAACAGTGGTTTATGACCACATATGAGGTATCGGTGTACTCAGGATAAATTGCCCAACAAATTTTAGGATCCATTTTATCCTGTTGCCCATGTGAAAATGAAAAAACTGATGTTAAAAGAAAATTTTTGTGAAAAAAAAGTACTTTCTTTTTTTTACTGATCAATTTGTGAAGCACCTGGGGGTTCAAAGTGCTCACTCTGCATCTAGATAAGTTCCTTGGGGGGTCTAGTTTCCAAAATGGGGTCACTTGTGGGGGAGCTCCAATGTTTAGGCACACAGGGACTCTCCAAATGCGACATGGCAACCGCTAAATATTCCAGCATATTTTCCATTCAAAAAGTCAAATGGCGCTCCTTCCCTTCTGAGCCCTGCCATGCGCCCAAACAGTGGTTTATGACCACATATGAGGTATCTGTGTACTCAGGAGAAATTGCCCAATAAATTTTAGGGTCAATTTTATCCTGTTGCCCATGTAAAAATGAAAAAATTGATGCTAAAAGAAAAATTTTGTTGGAAAAATTAAAATGTCCATTTTTTCCATCCACGTTGCTTTAGTTCCTGTGAAGCACTTGAAGGGTTAATAATCTTCTTGAATGTAGTTTTGAGTAGCTTGAGGGTGCAGTTTTTATAATGGTGTCATTTTTGGGTATTTTCTGCCATATAGACCCCTCAAAGTGACTTCAAATGTGAGGTGGTCCCTAAAAAAATGGTTTTGTAAATTTTGCTGTAAAAATGAGAAATCGCTGGTCAACTTTTAACCCTTATAACTTCCTAACAAAAAAAAATGTTGTTCCCAAAATTGTGCTGATGTAAAGTAGACATGTGGAAAATGTTATTTATTAACTATTTTGTGTCACATAACTCTCTGGTTTAACAGAATAAAAGTTCCATTTTTTTCACAAATAAACGCCAAAATTATCGACCTAAATTTACCACTAACATGAAGCTCAATATGTCACGAAAAAACAATCTCAGAATCACTAGGATCCGTTGAAGCGTTCCTGAGTTATTACCTCATAAAGGGACACTGGTCAGAATTGCAAAAAATGGCCAGGTCATTTAGGTCAAAATAGGCTGGGTCATGAAGGGGTTAAAGGTATCAACCACTGAGGACTCTCAACTCAAATATTTTTCTATCTACTGGCTAACACGGTACAAAGATATACATCTTTACTGTTCTAAGATGATTAGCACTGATGACATCAGCATCACTATTCCAGTCATCTACATGCTGGAGCAGACTTTGAATAGCCTGCAGAAGGAGGTGATGATCCCAGAGGAAAGGGAGAAAGCAGAGGAGGATGCAGAAGGGATAACATTGTCTCAAAGTTCCAGACTGCCGTCACACAGGCGAGTGCCAAGGGAGGGTGGACTACTGTGATCGAGGGGGGCAGGTAATACCAGGCAAACTGTTAGTGAAGGTGCAAGAGCTGAAGAACAAATGGAGGAGGAAGAAGCGATGGCGAACAACTGTCAGTAGATGAAGAGGATAATCATCCCCTCTGCTGTTCATGGTTGGTGGGAGGTGACTGAGGAAACAAACATCAATGTTACCCAGCTACCAACACAGCATGGGCGTGGACCTCATAGAACAGCCCAACATGAGTGCCTTCTTGGTGGACTATCTGCAACGTGATCCCCATATAGTTATGATGTGAAAAAGTGCTGACTACTGGGTTGCCAACTCTGTTAGATCCACGTTATAAGACAAAATGTTGCCAGATGCTTTCCGCCCTGGAAAGGGACCCGCACATTCTGGAGTATCAAAACACGCTTTTATACAACCTTAAAGGAAGTTTTCCCCAAACCAGCAGTGAGGCACACAGTGGCAGCTCCAGACTTCCAACCTATGGCATGTCAATTTGTCAACGCCAAAACATCAGCAGTAGCAGTAGTGTAATTGGCAGAAGCAATATCTGTGAGTCCTTTGACAAATTTTTTAGATCAGCTCGTGCACCAGCACATCAGAGTCCAAGTCTGACACGTGGTGAATATATGGAAAAGCGTTGGCACAGCTCTCAATCAGGTGTTTTTGGTGGTGCTCAAGTAAGGTCCCAATCAATATATTGTGTAAATAAACTTTGCACACACCCGGGAATCTTGTGAAAAAAACTGTTTACTCAATTAATAGGTATAGTACATACTATGGTACGACGTTTCGGTCTAATTGACCTTCATCAGGTACTGTAATCAAATGTATATACATGGTAAGAAGACAAGAAGACAAAAATTGAAATAAAGTATATACAATCCACATTATAGGTATATATAATATATCTATATGGTTCAATATCAAATGCATGGAAACCAGAAACAGAAATCATCATATGGAGCAGAATGAATTTTGATAGTGCCTTACTAAGCAGAAGGGACATGCGGGTGAGAGACTGAAGAGTGAACACATACCCATGTGGTGTACTATACATCCAAATAATGAGTGAAGTATATCCTGAAAAAAGTATATCCTGGAAAAAGAATGCACTTAATTAGTGTTTAGACTGATATCCATGTGATGTGTGGAAATATGAATATAACATATGTAGGGATGTGGTCTCGCTGGTGTGCGACCGGAGGTAAGCAGGAGGGCGACTCTTCTGGTTCTTTAAGCAAGTTTATTAAGGTTTCATAAACTTGCTGTAAACAGAAAACAAAAACAGCCTTCTCTGGCACAAAGTAACGAAAACAGATAGAAAGTCCTGGTACTCTAACTGAGCACTCTCTTCAGCACACAGACTGGACGTCTCCTCAGAACTCCCACACTGGAGGTTTCCACACCCCCAG
>JARQOD010008065.1:0-36994 GCA_033576555.1 Oophaga sylvatica
GGTTCCTGGGATTTGCCAACTATTACGTCTCTTCATACCGCACTTCTCTTCCAGGACTGCGCCAATCTCCGCGCTCACCCGCAAGGATGCTAACCCCAAACAGTGGACGCCCAAAGCAGAGGAGGCCTTCCTTTCTCTAAAACAGGCCTTCTCTTCCGCTCCAGTGCTGCATCGCCCGGATGGCAACAAGCAGTTCTTCCTGGAGGTGGACGCTTCCTCTGCTGGAGCCGGAGCGGTACTTACCCAAAAAGCTTCATCCGGGAGGATGGTATCCTGCGGTTTCTTCTCCAAACTCTTCTCCTCCTCCGAGCGCAACTACTCCATAGGAGACCGAGAGTTATTGGCCATCAAGTTGGCATTGGAGGAGTGGCGTTACCTACTCGAAGGGGCTCTTCATCCGGTAATCATTTACACGGACCCAAGAATCTGGCATACCTCCAGCATGCCCAGAGACTTAACCCTCGCCAAGCCCGGTGGTCCTTGTTTTTTGCCCGCTTCGATTTTCTTTTGCATTTTCGCCCAGCTGACAAAAACATCAAGGCGGATGCCTTGTCTCAGTCATTCCTGGTGTCGGATCTCGAGGAGGAACCTAAGCATATCATCGATCCCGCCAGAGTGATGCAGGTGGCTCCCGTGAGTTTAAATCGTCTCCCTCCTGGTAAGACGTTCGTATCAGAAACTGATCGGAAGAGAATCCTACATTGGGGTCATTCATCTAAACTCGCTGGCCATGCTGGTCAAAAAAAGACCCTCCAACTCATTACCCGGCATTATTGGTGGCCTACCCTGCACAAAGACGTAATAGACTTTGTTTCTGCCTGTGTTTCCTGTGCCCGCAACAAAGTTCCGAGACACCTGCCTACCGGCCGTCTTCTTCCGCTTCCTGTACCCGCTGCCCCCTGGCAGCATATAGCCATGGACTTCATTACTGATCTTCCCGTCTCTGCTGGTTGTACAGTCATTTGGGTGGTCACTGACCGCTTTTCCAAGATGGCTCACTTCATTCCTCTGCCAGGTCTTCCGTCTGCACCCGAGTTGGCTAAAGACTTTATCCGCCACATCTTCCGTCTTCATGGTCTGCCTCGTCACATTGTGTCGGATCGTGGGGTTCAGTTCACCTCACGTTTCTGGAGAGCCACTTGTAAGTTGCTAGACGTCACCCTGGATTTTTCCTCCGCTTACCACCCACAGTCCAATGGACAAGTTGAACGAATAAATCAGAATTTGACCAGTTATCTTCGACACTTCGTTAATGCCCACCATTCTGACTGGGTGGAGCTCCTGCCTTGGGCCGAATTCTCCTACAATAATCATGAGAGCGAATCTTCCACCAAGTCTCCGTTTTTTGTAGTCTTCGGTCAACACCCTCGGATCCCTGTCCCTGTTTCCATCTCTGTGGACAATCCAGCTGCGGAATCTCTGGTTAGAGAATTCTCCTCCATCTGGGAGAGTACCCGGTCCGCACTCATTCAGTCATCCGAGCGCATGAAAAGACATGCTGACAAAAAACGTCTGGATCCTCCTCAATTCCGTCCTGGGGACAAAGTCTGGCTTTCGTCCAAATATGTTCGACTCAAAATTCCGTCCTACAAGTTAGGTCCTCGGTTCATCGGTCCTTTTGAGATCATCAGTCAGATCAACCCGGTGTCCTATAAATTGAAACTCCCGGTCAATTTGCGAATTCCTAATTCTTTTCATGTATCTCTCCTCAAACCTGTGGTTCTTAACTCTTTTTTTAAGTGTACAGGTACACCTCCTGCTCCAGTGTCTGCTGATGATGAATTTGAGGTAGAGAACATTCTGGCCACAAAAAGGGTAGGAAAAAAGACTTATTTTTTGGTGGATTGGAAGGGGTTTGGTCCTGAGGAGAGAACCTGGGAACCTCGGGAGAACATCCATGCCCCTCTCATCCTAGCTAAATTTTTTTCTGGCCTAAAAAGGGGGGGGCCTAGAGGGGGGGGTACTGTAGCGCCCGCGTCCCTGCCTGCTGCCAGACAGGACGTCGCTCTCCTCACCTGCGCTCAGCGTCCTCAGTGCTCCCAGCCTCCTCTGCGCCTCTGGCATCCTCGGCGTCCTCCTTCCGCCCTGCTAGTCCCCGCGGGCAGATCCGTCACTTCGGACACTGCTGCGGCCTGGACTCCCTGGTCACTTGCCGTGACAACCTGCCTGCCCAGAGCGATCCCTGGTCACTTGCCGTGACAACCTGCCTGCCAGACTGCCTCGGTCACAGCCGTGACACTGCCTGTCCAGAGACTGCCTGGTCCTCACTTGCCGTGACACACCTGCCTGTTCAGGAGGTGACAACTGCCCTGGTCACTGTACTGCCGTGAACAACCTGCCTGGCCCAAGAGACTGCCCTGGTCACTTGCCGTGACAAACCTGCCTGCCCAGAGACTGCCCTGGTCACTTGCCGTGACAAACCTGCCTGTCCAGAGACTGCCCTGGTCACTTGCCGTGACAACCTGCCTGTCCAGAGACTGCCCAGGTCACTTGCCGTGACAACCTGCCTGTCCAGAGACTGCCCAGGTCACTTGCCGTGACAACCTGCCTGTCCAGAGACTTCCTTGGTCACTTATTGTGACAACCTGCCTGTCCAGAGACTGCCTGGCTAATTGCCGTGATTCCCTGTCCTATTCCCGGATGCCACCCGCTCTCTTGCAAGTAAATTGTCTTGTATAATAAAGCTTAGTGGTTCCACCAACCAGACCCGTTTCCGTCAGTGGTTCCACCTACCAGACCCGTTACAGTTAGGATTAGGGTTGGGGCTAAAGGTAGGATTAGGGTTGAGGCTAGGGTTTGGATTATGATGAGGGTTGGGATTAGTATTAGGGTTGGGATTAGAGTTAGGGGTGTGCTAGCGTTAGGTTTGTGGTTAGGGTTAGGTTTGTGGTTAGGGTTATTTTTAGGGTTGGAATTAGGGTTAGGGGTGTGTTGGAGTTAGAATAGGTTGAGTTTCCACTGTTTAGGCACATCAGGGGCTCTCCAAACACGACATGGCGTCTGAACTCAATTCCAGCCAATTCTGTGTTGAAAAAGTCAAACGGTGCTCCTTTCATTCCGAGCTCTGCTGTGCGCCCAAACAGTGGTTTATCCTCACATATGGGGTATCAGCGTACTCAGTACAAATTGCACAATAACTTTTTGGGTCCAATTTCTCCTGTTACCCTTGGGAAAATAAAAAATTGGGGGCAAAATATAATTTTTTTGAAAAAATATGATTTTTTATTTTTACGGCTCTACGTTATAAACTTCTGTGAAGCACTTGGGGGTTCAACGTGCTCACCACACATCTAGATAAGTTCCTTAGGGGGTCTAGTTTCCAAAATGGTATCACTTGTGGGAGGTTTCCACTGTTTACACACATCAGGGGCTCTCCAAACGCGACATGGCTTCCCATCTCAATTCTAGCCAATTTTGCATTACAAAGTCAAACAGCGCTCCTTCCCTTCCGAGCTCTGCCATGCGCCCAAACAGGGGTTTTACCTGCATATATGGAGTATCAGCGTACTTAGGACAAATTGCACAATAACTTTTGGGGTCCAATTTCTTCTGTTACCATTGGTAAAATAAAACAAATTGAATTTGAAGTAAATTTTTTGTGAAAAAAGTGTTTCATTTTTTTTAAAGATTCCAAAAATTCCTGTGAAGCACGTGAAGGGTTAATAAACTTCTTGAATGTGGTTTTGACCACCTTCAGGGGTGCAGTTTTTAGAATGGTGTCACTTTTGGGTATTTTCTATCATATAGACTTCAAATGTGATGTGGTCCCTAAAAAAAATTGGTGTTGTAAAAATGAGAAATCGCTGTTTAATTTTTGACCTGTTATGTTTCGGTAACTGAGGAGAAATAGCAAAAAATAGCAAAAGCGGTAATACACCAGAGAGGCTGGAACCTATTGGATTGCAGTAACCTGAACTAACCACACAACTAGAAGTAGCCGTGGAGCGTTCCTACGGTGATCCTAGACGCCTCGTCACAGCCTGAGAGATAACTACACCTAAAGGCAGAAAGATGAAAGCTATCTGCCCCGGAGCAGATCCCCAAAGAAAATAGGAAGCCCCAAACATGTAATCGCGGTTAGACAAGAAGAAAGCACGGACACAGACAGAAAATAGAATGAGCAAACACTGGGGCCCAATCTGTCTAGACAGAAAAGTACAGGAAAGAATTCTAAATGCAATCCAAAAAAAACCCTAACAAAAATACCAACGCTTCTGATTGCCAAAAAACCTGAAATCACACGATCTCATCCACTTAAATCAGGTAAAGAACCATAAGAGAAAAGACCAAGCAATAATAGGTCCGCACACCTGAACAATTTTTAAGTGCAAAAAATATAACAAATTTTATTTGAAAAAGCAAGACAGAAAAAAGATAAAAACACTTAAAAATACATAGATGCCAAAAACATCCACGCACCAGGGCTCAATTATATATGTAATAGTACAATATAGCCATATATCATGTAATGAACGTAGATAAAGATATATATCATAAACCCACACAATCTGTCAGTAAATCTGAATCAAAATATATACACCACCTTATCACATGTTATTTAGCCAACACACACATGGGGACCTAAAGATAAATTTGGGATTGGAAATGGAACATGAGTATCCGCATATTGGCATAATAGTATATATATGTCACCTTGTGGAAATTGAATGAATGGTAACAGATAAGTCCCTATCATACCGCAAGTAGTAATCATGGTCGCGGGCATCTAATATGAAGTTGATATATATATCTTTATCTATGTTCATTACATGATATATGGCTATATTGTACTATTACATATATAATTGAGCCCTATTCTTTACATGGTTCTTTTCCATGCAAGGTTCTGCACCCGTATATATTGATAGACATTAGGTGCACCCCATTTATTCTCATTGCATCCACTTAAATCAGATCTCTGGTGTAACAAAAGGCTATTCAGCAAATAAAAAGTAACAAAGGAGCAAAGGAAAAGTGCAGACACAAACGGAGCTCAATTGCAGCGCCAGACCCCCAAAAGGGGACAGGCTGCAGTCTACTGCAAGCAGCAAACCAGCAGAGAAAATCAAACAGAGGAAAAAAAACAGCAAACACTTATCTGAAGGAGAGCAGGAAACTAGCAGTGCTTCAAGCAAGACCAGAAGGAACAATTGATAACCGGCAAGGCTGCTGGGAACTCAGGCCACTTATATCCTACCATTCAGTGCCAGCTGAAGGCCATTCAGTAATCAGTTCATTACCCTCAGCAACCACCGGAGGGAGCCCCAGCTCTGAAGCCGCCTCCAGCATATTCACAACAGTAACCCCCCTTGAGGAGGGGTCACCGAACCCTCACCTGCGCAACCAGGCCGATCAGGATGAGCTTGATGATAGGCACGGATAAGTCTCCCAGCATGAATGTCCAAAGCAAACACCCAAGAATTGTCCTTCTGACCATAACCTCTCCATTTAACGAAATACTGGAGTTTGCGTCTAGCAAAACGAGAATCCAATATTTTCTCAACCACATACTCCAAATTGCCCTCAACCAAAACAGGGCCGGGAGGCGCAGCCATAGGAACCACTGGTTCAACAAACCTCTTCAATAAGGACTTGTGGAACACGTTATGGATCTTAAATGTCCCTGGAAGAAGCAAACGGAAGGAAACAGGATTAATAATTTCCATGATCTTATAAGGTCCAATGAACCTTGGCTTAATTTTGGAGATGCAACCTTCATAGGGATATTCCTTGAGGACAACCAAACCAAGTCCCCCACTTTAAAACGAGGACCATCAGTCCTATGCCGGTTGGCAAACCACTGGGCCTTCTCCTGAGAGAGAGACAACCTCTCCACCACCTGGTCTCAAATCTGCTGCATACACTGCACAATAGAGTCAACCCCCGGACAGACAGAAGTGTTATGAATGTTTTAGAAATGAATTCTGAGCAGAAGCTCCCTCTGGTGGTTACAAACAGTACTGAACCATTCAATGAGGATTGGCAATCAGGAATCACAGACTGGCTGGATATAAGGGAGGTTTCCCCCCATCATGGTTGCCGGTGATCAATTGTTCTTGTCTCAACGTTGTTTCCTGGTTCACTTGGAAGCTTGCTGAGTCTTGCCTCTTCTCCTGCTCTCAGATAAGATATTTTCTGTTTTTTGTTTTTGTGCTTGCCATTTGCATATTTTTCTGCATTTCTGTGAGGTTGGCCAGGTTCCCCTCCCCGGGGGGCTTGGGCTCCTCTCGGTTCCTCTGGAGCCACTGTTGTTTGTTCATTTGCCTTTTCCAATTTTTTCTGTGGCTGCGGCTTGGTTTTGTTACACCAGAGAACTAATTTAGGTGGTAGAGGTCGTGTTATCTCAGGTGTTTTTGCAATTAGTAGCGTTGGCTTTTTTTAGGTTTTTTTTTGGATTGCAGTAAGTATCCTTCCTATCCTTTTCTGTCTAGGCAGATTGGGCCCCAGCGTTTGCTCATACTATTTTCTGTCTGTGTCTGTATTTCCTCTTGTCTAACCGCCATTACATGTTTGGGGGCTTCGTATTTTCTTTGGGTATCCGCTCCGGGGCAGATAGCTTTCCTCTTTCTATCTTTAGGTGTAGTTAGCCTCTCAGGCTGTGACGAGGCATCTAGGACCAATGTAGGAACGCTCCACGGCTGCCTTTAGTTGTGGTGGTTAGTCAGGGTACTGCAATCCAGTAGATTCCAACCTCTCTGGTGTATTGCCGGTTTTGCCTGCTCTCCTCAGCTACCAAAACATAACAGTATCACCGGACAAACTGAAAATTATATGGTACTCACAGAAGGGAAAAATAGTGTGGAAAGAAAAAAGTTGTCAGAGTTGTCAGAGATTTTTTTTTTTTACTGTTTGTTGCATTTTTTTCCCTCTTTTTCTCTGGGTGCTGAGGAGGATTTTTTTTTTCCTCTCAATGGAGTTTGCACAGTTGTCTGGCCGTTTGGATCAGCTTGCCACTGAAGTTCGGAGTATTGCTACCTATCTTGCAGGGTTGCCGGTTGTGGAACCTAGGATCCCCATGCCAGATTTGTTTTTGGGGGATCAAGCTAAATTTCTGAATTTCAAAAATAACTGTAAGTTGTTTTTTGCCTTAAAACCTAAGTCCTCAGGGAACGCAGCACAGCAGGTTCAAATTGTCATCTCTCTCCTGAGCGGCGATCCTCAGGATTGGGCTTTTTCCCTGACACCTGGGGACCCTGTTTTGAGTAATGTTGATGCATTTTTTCTGGCTCTGGGGTTATTGTACGATGAACCTAATGTCACTGATCAAGCTGAAAAAACCTTGTTGGCATTAAATCAGGGGCTTGAGGACGCTGAGTTGTACTGTCAGAAATTCCGAAAGTGGGCAGTTCTGACCAAATGGAATGATGATGCTTTGGCAGCCCTTTTTCGGAAGGGTCTGTCAGAGAATGTAAAAGATGTTATGGTGGGTTTCCCTGCTCCCTCTGGTCTCAATGATTCTATGTCATTGGCGATTCAAATTGACAGACGTTTGCGTGAGCGTAGAGGTATGCGTGGAATGGTGTTGCCTTATGAACCAGCTTCTGAACCCATGCAGTGTGATAGAGTGGCTTCTGGGGCACAGCGTCATGAGTTTCGAAAACGCAATGGGTTATGTTTCTACTGTGGTGATGCCTCTAATGCTATTTCAGTCTGCCCTAAGCGGGGAAGACGTTTTGCACGCTCAGTTGTCTTGGGTAGTGTTCAGACTAAATTTCTGTTGACTGTTACCCTGATTTGCTCCCTGTCCACATTTTCTGCTCAGGATTTTGTTGATTCGAGAGCAGCTATTAACCTGATGGATTTTGACTTTGTTAAACGTTGTGGGTTTCCCTTGATTCCCCTAAGGAAGTCTATTTCCCTACTGGGGATTGATTCTACCCCTTTGGCTGAGAATAAACCCCAGTTCTCTACTCAGGTGATCATGAGGGTTGAACCTGATCATCAGGAGAGTTGCAAATTTTTGGTGCTGTATAATCTGCATGACATTATTGTACTAGGTTTCCCTTGGTTGCAGTCTCATAATCCTGTTTTGGATTGGAAATCTGTGTCTGTAACCAGTTGGGGCTACCAATGTGTTAATGCCAACACTCCTGTTTTTTCTGCCTCTCCCCAGGCTCAAGATGTGCCTGACTTTTTGACTGATTTTTCTGATGTGTTTAGCGAAAGTAAATCTGCATCTTTGCCCCCCCATAGGAGCTATGACTGCGCTATTGAATTAGTGCCTGGTAGTAAATTCCCTAAAGGTCGCCTTTTTAACTTGTCTGTACCTGAACATGACGCTATACGGTCTTATATCAAGGAGTCATTGGAGAAGGGTCATATCAGACCATCCTCTTCAACCTTGGGTGTCGGTTTTTTCTTTGTGGCCAAAAAGGATGGTTTATTAAGGCCGTGTATTGATTATCGTTTCTTGAACAATATCACTGTGAAATATCAATATCCGTTACCCTTGATTTCTGACCTGTTTTCCAGGGTGAAAAGTGCTACTTGGTTTACCAAGCTTGACCTCAGGGGGGCGTATAACCTTATTCGCATTAAGCACGGGGATGAATGGAAGATGGCGTTTAATACCCCAGAGGGGCATTTTGAGTACCTAGTGTTAGGGTTCGAATTCCTGCTGCTGCACAAGGGGAGTCTCGAACCCGTCCCGCTGCAGTCTCCCATTCATCTCCGGCCGCAGTGGAGCCTGCTCAGCAGAGACGTCGGTCCAGGCATCTTGCCCACTCATCTACTGTGCAGTGACTTGCTGCTGCCTTTCCTGGATCTGCCATTATAGCCAGTGCTGGAGCAGCCGTCTTTGAGACAAAGTCCTGCGTTTTCCCATCTGAGCATGCCCAGAGTGAGATCTCTCATTGGAGATCAGGGGTCACAAGTTCATTTGCTGCAGCGGCTCCTATTGGTCCGCCAGGAAGGTCATGTAGCTACGTGTGTTTGTAACAGCTTCTCATTGGTCCTTGTTCCTGGAAGGTCCTATAGCTGTTGCTATAAAAGGGTAGCATGGCTGAGCCGCCATGCGCTAATATCAACCATTGTATGCTATGCGCCAGTGTGATCATGCGTATGTGTGGTTAGGGACCCGGCTGAAATAAGCCACTAGAATACCGACTTAATCGGTGAGGAGTTTGGTATGGTAGCTGGCCAGGGTCGGTGTCCTAGATGCCCTAGATTACCGGCGTAACCGGTGAGGAGTTTTGATTGCCGTATTCAGGGTCTGGCGTTCAGACGCCATAGATTGCGGGTGACTCCCGCGAGGACATTAGCACATGATCACGCGTTATGTACGCTTAGCACTTAACTGTGTACCTGAGAGCCTGACAGGACACAGCACTTTTCCTCAGCGGCCCTGTGACGTAACAGGGTTTGCTTTCGAAGCTAGACAGCGCCCTAGCGTTTTACTTTGCGGCTCACTGAAGTTAAGTGAGTTCGCACCTATCGCCATATAGCGCTGTGGCATTTCCGTTAGCGGCTCTGGGTATTAACAGAGTTCGCAC
The DNA here is from genome assembly GCA_033576555.1 of Oophaga sylvatica. Taxonomy (NCBI): domain Eukaryota; kingdom Metazoa; phylum Chordata; class Amphibia; order Anura; family Dendrobatidae; genus Oophaga; species Oophaga sylvatica. Next base: position 9,492 of record JARQOD010008065.1, read on the forward strand.
TTGCTGCCACAACGCGCTACGGCGTTTATTTTAGCGACTCTGCGGGATAACAGAGTTCGCTACTTTCGCCATTTTACTAGCAGCAGGTTCCACCTGCACGGTGGACCCCGGGCTGCGAACGCACCTCTCTACCTCATATATTTGGTGCGTTCCGCAGACCCTAACATAATATTAGCGCCAGGGTCTGGCTGGTAAAATGGCAGATGACCAGCGGGACATCCAGCTAGACTGGTCGGATAAAGTACTCATTCCAGTCTACTGGCGAGGACTGCCTGATCATGTTAAAGATGCTTTGGCTACCAGGGAGATTCCCGCCACACTGGAGAAGCTTATCGCCATATCTACCCGCATCGACCTCCGTTTTCACGAAGGTTGGAGCGGTCCCAGTGTAGGCAGAGGTTCCGGCTGGCTCCCACCTTCGCCAGACCTCTGGAATCTTCCAGCCAGGCGCCCGACTCCCATGAGGCCATGGAGGTTTCTCGAGCGGGACCTAAGTCCCGGGCCGCTCGAGTACCCATGGTCTGTAACATCTGCCAGCAGTTAGGACACTATGCCAACAAATGTCCACAGCGGTCGGGAAAACGGTCGCGTCTAGTGACCTTGGGAGGAGGTTCACTAGACACTGCGGCATTTTCCACCAAGTTGTCCTTTAAAGGGACAATTACAGTAGGTCCATCCACGCTCTCCGCTGAGCTCTGTGTGGATTCCGGAGCCGAGGGGAATTTCATGTCCTCTGCATTTGCTCTCCGCCACACTATACCTCTGGTGATGCTCGCCCAACTGGTGACTGTGCGAGTAGTGAATGGATCAACTCTGCCCTCCCAAATCACCCACCAGACGATCCCTCTCACTTTATCTATGTCCCCGTCCCATCAGGAGAGTATTTCTTTTCTTGTCCTGCCCGAGGGAATAGACGAGGTGTTGCTGGGAGTACCTTGGCTCCGTTACCACTCTCCCCATATTGAGTGGTCCTCTGGGAGGATACTGGGTTGGGGTGATTCATGTAGAGGCAGGTGCGTCAGGGAGTGCGTTCAGGTCACCACCACAGAGATACCCGTAGATCTCACTTCTCTTCCTCAGTGTTATTGGGCATATGCAGACGTTTTCTCCAAGAAGGTGGCGGAGACTCTTCCACCTCATCGCCCCTACGACTGTCCTATTGATCTCTTGCCTGGAGCAGAACCTCCTCGGGGGAGAATATACCCCCTCTCGCTCCCTGAGACGGAGGCCATGTCCCAGTACATTCAGGAGAATCTGGCAAGAGGGTTCATTAGGAAGTCGGTGTCACCAGCAGGGGCAGGGTTCTTCTTTGTGCAAAAGAAGAACGGAGAATTACGTCCATGCATTTACTACAGGGGTCTTAACGCCATCACCGTCAAGAATAAGTACCCGTTGCCCCTAATCTCTGAGCTCTTTGATAGGCTCCGAGGAGCAAGAGTATTTACCAAGCTTGATCTACGTGGTGCCTATAACCTAATTCGCATCCGTGAGGGGGACGAGTGGAAGACAGCTTTTAATACCAGGGATGGGCATTACGAATACCTGGTGATGCCCTTCGGGCTCTGTAATGCTCCCGCTGTTTTCCAAGACTTTGTCAATGATATCTTCCGGGATATGCTCTCCACCTCTGTGGTAGTCTATCTGGATGATATTCTCATCTTTTCACCAGATATAGACTCTCACCGGAGGGATGTCAACAAAGTCTTCGACCTCTTACGGGCAAACTCCCTCTATGCCAAGCTGGAGAAATGTGTGTTTGAGCAGGAGTCCTTACCTTTTCTGGGCTATATCATCTCTGCCCAGGGATTGGCTATGGATCCTGCCAAACTACAGGCTGTAATGGACTGGCAAGAACCCCATTCTCTTAAAGCGGTGCAGCGCTTTATGGGGTTCATTAATTATTATCGCCAGTTCATTCCCCATTTCTCGACTTTGGTAGCTCCCTTGGTAGCCCTCACCAAGAAGGGAGCAAATCCCAAGTTGTGGTCTGAGGAGGTCTCCAAGGCGTTCTCTTCCATCAAGTCGCATTTTGCCAGTGCTCCCATATTACATCGCCCTGATGTTGATAAACCGTTTGTTTTAGAGGTGGACGCCTCTTCTGTTGGTGCCGGAGCAGTCCTATATCAAAAGGATGCTCAAGGTCGGAAGCATCCCTGCTTCTTCTTTTCTAAGACCTTTACACCAGCAGAGAGGAATTATTCCATCGGGGACAGGGAGTTGCTGGCTATGAAATTGGCCTTCTCAGAGTGGAGACATCTTCTGGAGGGAGCTTGTTTTCCCTTCCAAGTCTTCACCGACCACAAGAACTTGGTATATTTGCAAACGGCTCAGCGGCTAAATTCTCGCCAGGCCAGATGGTCCCTATTCTTCTCTCGGTTCCATTTCACCCTCCATTTTCTCTCCGGTGAGAAGAATGTTCGGGCCGACGCTCTCTCTCGCTCCTTAGTGTCATCAGAGGAGGAGGATGAGGAGCCTCGGCTTATTGTCCCTGAAGAAAGCCTGAGAACTGTAGCCCCGGTTTCGCTAGAGTCTGTGCCTCCGGGCAAGACTTTTGTGCCCACTAATTTGCGACCGGAGGTACTCTCTTGGGCACACTCGTCCAGGGTGGGTGGACACTTTGGGGCAAAGAGGACAACTGAGCTATTGGCGAGGACATACTGGTGGCCACATATGGTCCGTGACGTCAGGGAGTATGTTCAGGCGTGTGTCTCCTGCGCCAGGAACAAGTCCCCTCAACAACGGCCAGCTGGGTTACTTTTTCCTTTGCCGGTGGCAGACAGGCCCTGGGAGATGGTCGGGATGGACTTTGTGGTGGGCTTACCCAAGTCTCGGGGTTGCACTATCATTTGGGTGATCACCGACCACTTCTCCAAAATGGTGCACTTAGTGCCGCTACCACGGTTACCTTCCGCACGGGCCTTGGCAGCATTATTTATTAGACACAACTTCCGTCTACACGGTATGCCAGACAAGATTGTCAGCGATCGAGGTCCCCAATTTGCGTCTCGGTTCTGGAGAGAGTTGTGTCATCTACTCTGCATTGAATTGAACCTCTCCTCTGCATATCATCCCGAGACGAATGGGTTGGTAGAGAGGGCCAACCAGACCTTGGTCACCTACTTGCGACATTTTGTCTCTGCCAGGCAGGATGACTGGGCATCTCTGCTTCCGTGGGCGGAGTTTGCGCTAAACAATGCTGTGGCTGACTCCACCGGACAGACCCCATTCCTCTTAAATTACGGCCAGCATCCGCGGGTACCGGTGCCCATGCCCGTTGCTTCCGCTGACTCCAGGGTGGCAGGCTGGGCTGTGGAAGCACGGGACATATGGGACCGCACCCAGGATGCCATTCAGGCTTCCAAGGAAAGGATGAGGTCTTCTGCCGATGCTCATCGGCGTCCCGCTCCGACATTTTCTCCTGGCGACCTAGTGTGGCTCTCCGCCCGAAACATCAGGCTACGGGTGGAATCCACTAAATTGGCACCCCGCTATTTGGGTCCCTTCAAGGTTCTCGAGCAGGTGAACCCTGTGGTTTACCGTTTGGCCCTTCCGCCTCGCCTTGGTATCTCCGACACCTTCCATGTATCCCTCCTAAAACCCGTGGTCATCTCCCGGTTGCCTGAGTCATCTGCCGGGACGTCGGGTTCGTCTTCGGACGACTACGAGGTGAATGCCATTGTTGGGTGCAAGGTGGTACGAGGCAAAAATTTTATTTGGTGGATTGGAGGGGTTATGGGCCTGAGGATAGGTCCTGGGAGCCTGCCGAGCATGTTCACGCTCCGCAGCTCATCGCTGCCTTTGAACGCAGCGAGGCCCAGAGAAGGGGGGGCCCTAGGAGGGGGGGTAATGTTAAGGTTCGAGTTCCCGCTGCTGCACAAGGGGAGTCTCGAACCCGTCCCGCTGTGGTCTCCCATTCATCTCCGGCCGCAGTGGAGCCTGCTCAGCAGAGACGTCGGTCCAGGCATCTTGCCCACTCATCTACTGTGCAGTGACTTGCTGCTGCCTTTCCTGGATCTGCTATTATAGCCAGTGCTGGAGCAGCCGTCTTTGAGACAAAGTCCTGCGTTTTCCCATCTGAGCATGCCCAGTGAGATCTCTCATTGGAGATCAGGGGTCACATGTTCAGGTGCTGCAGCGGCTCCTATTGGTCCGCCAGGAAGGTCATGTAGCTACGTGTGTTTGTAACAGCTTCTCATTGGTCCTTGTTCCTGGAAGGTCCTGTAGCTGTTGCTATAAAAGGGTAGCATGGCTGGGCCGCCATGCGCTAATATCAACCATTGTATGTGTGTGGCCCAGCTGCGCCAGGCACACATATTCCAGGAAAATGCACAAGAAGGTAACCGTGAAGCCTGATATTCATTCACGTCACGCACATTACCCAACACCACCACCAGGGGTATAAAAGGTAGTGACATGTAGCAGTCAGGGTTAGAGTTGAGCGATACTTTCCGATATCCTAAAGTATCGGAATCGGAATGGTATCGCCGATATCACTAAAATATCGGCGATACCCGATACCGATACCGGAAGTCCCATGTAAGTCTATGGGAACAAAATATCGAAATTAAAAAAAACCCATTCTTGCCTTGTTGGTTAATTGTACATGAAGGAAAACAAGAAAGAGTAATGTAGAATGTATTGGGGGAGGTTGAGGAGACATTAAAGGCATAGATGTTTGACCCAATCCAATGGAATAGCATTCATTTTTTTTTTTTAGGAAATACGTTCGGATTGACGAACAAATTGACAATGTTGTTAACCTTTTTTCTATTTTGTCAAATATGTCTGTTTCACAACTTCCATGGTCTTCACCTTTTTAACTTTTCACACACTTTCTCCTTCATAATTTTCAGCAGCATCATCTTTCTCATCAAATTATTCTTCATCTTCACCTTCTTAATCTTCTAAAACTTCTTGCTCTTCATCTTTTTGTTAACATTACTTATATTGTTCTTATTAAACAGTTATTATTCTTCATATTCTACTTCTTCATCTTCTTCCTATTCATCCTTTTCATCATATTCTTATTTGTGACAGACATTCCTGTACTTGTAATCTGTAAAACTCTGAATTTTCATCCTTCCGTTCTTGCTGTCACGAAAGATTTTAATTACAACAGTATTTGTCCGCGTTCAGTTTAGCCTGCAGCAGCATCAGGCATTTTCCAGGGGCACCACGAGGAGGAACGGACTCACCCCATACACTGCTTAGTCTTCTTCTGCTTAGAATTTAGAGCATATATTTTGCTCTTCATTTTGGTCTTATACTTAATGTTCTTCTGCTTTTTGATCTTCTGCTTATTGTTCTTCTGTCTCTTGTTCTGTATCTTGTAGTTTGTCTTAACCCTCTTTGTCCTGTTGGTGATGGTACAAAAGCCAATGGAAGTAACGAGGACCAGCTGACTGTGCTGGAACCCGGAGGGTCAGCAGAAGGAAAAGAGCCAATGGCACAACCGAGGACCAGCTGACATTACTGGGACAGGGTTACTAAGCAGGAGGTACCTGTGCTCCAAAGCACTACCAAGGACCAGCAGACGTTGCTGGAACTCGGATACCGACATGGAGGCACCTAGGCCAAAGGCACTGCGGAGAACCAGCTGACGGTACTGGAACCCGGATGGGTAGCAGAAGGTACAAGAGCCAATGAAAGTAATGAGGACCAGCTGACTGTGCTGGAACCCGGAGGGTCAGCAGAAGGAAAAGAGCCAATGGCACAACCGAGGACCAGCTGACGTTACTGGGACAGGGTTACTAAGCAGGAGGTACCTGTGCTCCAAAGCACTACCAAGGACCAGCAGACGTTGCTGGAACTCGGATACCGACATGGAGGCACCTAGGCCAAAGGCACTGCGGAGAACCAGCTGACGGTACTGGAACCCGGATGGGTAGCAGAAGGTACAAGAGCCAATGAAAGTAATGAGGACCAGCTGACTGTGCTGGAACCCGGAGGGTCAGCAGAAGGAAAAGAGCCAATGGCACAACCGAGGACCAGCTGACGTTACTGGGACAGGGTTACTAAGCAGGAGGTACCTGTGCTCCAAAGCACTACCAAGGACCAGCAGACGTTGCTGGAACTCGGATACCGACATGGAGGCACCTAGGCCAAAGGCACTGCGGAGAACCAGCTGACGGTACTGGAACCGGATGGGTAGCAGAAGGTACCCATGGAAATTAAAGTTGAGGCAGCAGGACTGTTTGCCGTTCACACAGCAGGGGAACAGCTGACATTACTGAACCCCAGTAACACAGGAGCAAGTGTAGACTGTGCTAACAGCACTTCCGAGAAACAACTGGCGGTGTTGTAACCCAGGGATGAGAAGAGAACAGGGTGGAGGCAGCAGGACTTTTTGCCGTTCACACAGCAGGGGAACAGCTGACATTACTGAACCCCAGTAACACGGGAGCAAGTGTAGACTGTGCTAACAGCACTTCCGAGAAACAACTGGCGGTGTTGTAACCCAGGGATGAGAAGAGAACAGGGTGGAGGCATCAGGACTTTTTGCCGTTCACACAGCAGGGGAACAGCTGACATTACTGAACCCCAGTAACACAGGAGCAAGTGTAGACTGTGCTAACAGCACTTCCGAGAAACAACTGGCGGTGTTGTAACCCAGGGATGAGAAGAGAACAGGGTGGAGGCAGCAGGACTTTTTGTCGTTCACACAGCAGGGGAACAGCTGACATTACTGAACCCCAGTAACACAGGAGCAAGTGTAGACTGTGCTAACAGCACTTCCGAGAAACAACTGGCGGTGTTGTAACCCAGGGATGAGAAGAGAACAGGGTGGAGGCAGCAGGACTTTTTGCCGTTCACACAGCAGGGGAACAGCTGACATTACTGAACCCCAGTAACACAGGAGCAAGTGTAGACTGTGCTAACAGCACTTCCGAGAAACAACTGGCGGTGTTGTAACCCAGGGATGAGAAGAGAACAGGGTGGAGGCAGCAGGACTTTTTGCCGTTCACACAGCAGGGGAACAGCTGACATTACTGAACCCCAGTAACACAGGAGCAAGTGTAGACTGTGCTAACAGCACTTCCGAGAAACAACTGGCGGTGTTGTAACCCAGGGATGAGAAAAGAACAGGGTGGAGGCAGCAGGACTGTTTGCCGTTCACACAGCAGGGGAACAGCCGACATTACTGAACCCCAGTAACACAGGAGCAAGTGTAGACTGTGCTAACAGCACTTCCGAGAAACAACTGGCGGTGTTGTAACCCAGGGATGAGAAGAGAACAGGGTGGAGGCAGCAGGACTTTTTGCCGTTCACACAGCAGGGGAACAGCTGACATTACTGAACCCCAGTAACACGGGAGCAAGTGTAGACTGTGCTAACAGCACTTCCGAGAAACAACTGGCGGTGTTGTAACCCAGGGATGAGAAGAGAACAGGGTGGAGGCAGCAGGACTGTTTGCCGTTCACACAGCAGGGGAACAGCTGACATTACTGAACCCCAGTAACACAGGAGCAAGTGTAGACTGTGCTAACAGCACTTCCGAGAAACAACTGGCGGTGTTGTAACCAGGGATGAGAAGAGAACAGGGTGGAGGCAGCAGGACTTTTTGCCGTTCACACAGCAGGGGAACAGCTGACATTACTGAACCCCAGTAACACAGGAGCAAGTGTAGACTGTGCTAACAGCACTTCCGAGAAACAACTGGCGGTGTTGTAACCCAGGGATGAGAAGAGAACAGGGTGGAGGCAGCAGGACTTTTTGCCGTTCACACAGCAGGGGAACAGCTGACATTACTGAACCCCAGTAACACGGAGCAAGTGTAGACTGTGCTAACAGCACTTCCGAGAAACAACTGGCGGTGTTGTAACCCAGGGATGAGAAGAGAACAGGGTGGAGGCAGCAGGACTTTTTGCCGTTCACACAGCAGGGGAACAGCTGACATTACTGAACCCCAGTAACACGGGAGCAAGTGTAGACTGTGCTAACAGCACTTCCGAGAAACAACTGGCGGTGTTGTAACCCAGGGATGAGAAGAGAACAGGGTGGAGGCAGCAGGACTTTTGCCGTTCACACAGCAGGGGAACAGCCGACATTACTGAACCCCAGTAACACAGGAGCAAGTGTAGACTGTGCTAACAGCACTTCCGAGAAACAACTGGCGGTGTTGTAACCCAGGGATGAGAAGAGAACAGGGTGGAGGCAGCAGGACTTTTTGCCGTTCACACAGCAGGGGAACAGCTGACATTACTGAACCCCAGTAACACGGGAGCAAGTGTAGACTGTGCTAACAGCACTTCCGAGAAACAACTGGCGGTGTTGTAACCCAGGGATGAGAAGAGAACAGGGTGGAGGCAGCAGGACTGTTTGCCGTTCACACAGCAGGGGAACAGCTGACATTACTGAACCCCAGTAACACGGAGCAAGTGTAGACTGTGCTAACAGCACTTCCGAGAAACAACTGGCGGTGTTGTAACCCAGGGATGAGAAGAGAACAGGGTGGAGGCAGCAGGACTTTTTGCCGTTCACACAGCAGGGGAACAGCTGACATTACTGAACCCCAGTAACACGGGAGCAAGTGTAGACTGTGCTAACAGCACTTCCGAGAAACAACTGGCGGTGTTGTAACCCAGGGATGAGAAGAGAACAGGGTGGAGGCAGCAGGACTGTTTGCCGTTCACACAGCAGGGGAACAGCTGACATTACTGAACCCCAGTAACACAGGAGCAAGTGTAGACTGTGCTAACAGCACTTCCGAGAAACAACTGGCGGTGTTGTAACCCAGGGATGAGAAGAGAACAGGGTGGAGGCAGCAGGACTTTTTGCCGTTCACACAGCAGGGGAACAGCTGACATTACTGAACCCCAGTAACACGGGAGCAAGTGTAGACTGTGCTAACAGCACTTCCGAGAAACAACTGGCGGTGTTGTAACCCAGGGATGAGAAGAGAACAGGGTGGAGGCAGCAGGACTTTTTGCCGTTCACACAGCAGGGGAACAGCTGACATTACTGAACCCCAGTAACACAGGAGCAAGTGTAGACTGTGCTAACAGCACTTCCGAGAAACAACTGGCGGTGTTGTAACCCAGGGATGAGAAGAGAACAGGGTGGAGGCAGCAGGACTTTTGCCGTTCACACAGCAGGGGAACAGCTGACATTACTGAACCCCAGTAACACAGGAGCAAGTGTAGACTGTGCTAACAGCACTTCCGAGAAACAACTGGCGGTGTTGTAACCCAGGGATGAGAAGAGAACAGGGTAGAGGCAGCAGGACTATTTGCCGTTCACACAGCAGGGGAACAGCTGACATTACTGAACCCCAGTAACACAGGAGCAAGTGTAGACTGTGCTAACAGCACTTCTAAGCAACAACTGGCGGTGTTGGAGCCCAGGGTCAAGGAGGATGTTTAAATACTAGATCAAGTATTTTCCTTGTTACGTGTCAATTAAAAATGTCTATACTCCAAACAAGAGAAATATAACCTTTAGTACCATAAGATGATGATTTTACTTTAAAAAATATATGTAAATTAATAATTGACAAACATAAACGCATACATTAACATGTTGAAAAGCAATGCAAACCACAATAAAAATCGGTTAAATAATCTGCTATACGGTTTTAAATAAAAGCATACAAGTACATATCAGAATCCATTAATGATGGATAAGTAACAGTATGTACACCATTTTCATTTGCTGAATAATATCACTAAAAAGTTTTTAAAATATCTAAAATTTCCATCATGTAATACTGATAATATGTGGCAATCATTTATATTAACAAAAAAAAACTTTAAAAAGTGCATAGTGAAAACAGCTATTTATGCCTGACTGTGGACTTGCAAGCATGACAACGGATAGATAAGGTATATATAGATGACACTGCATAGCCACAGATGGTGAATGGCGATGTAATACTGTACCTCAATAAAGTGTGCGTTACTACTACATCCTTATTTTTATATAGCTTTCTAAAAGGGTACGTGCATGTATGCTTGCGCCTTTGTTTGGACGCACAGACTGGCTTCCTGCTGTGACGCGTTGGGTATTGGAGCGTCTGTTGCGTCTTATGACGCAGACTAACATTCACGGTGCGCATCGTTCATCATCGCAAGCGTACCGACAACACAAAGGCGTTGTCATGACTGCTTTACTCAGTAAACATGCACCTATGATGAAACATACACGCATGTGCCCTATTACATAACAAGCTACAAGAAAAATGCGTGTGAGGTGTGACACAGCTGTTTTGTTAAGGTACAGTATTATATCGACATTGTACAGGTGTCGCTATTCAGTCTGATAAATAGATATCATTCACCTATTCTATCAGTTGTCGTTCTTTCAGCACCACTTACAGGTATATATTTTGCTATTGTGACTATGCACTATTGACTTTACCAAGGTAATGCATGATTTTTGTTAGCGATTATCATGTTTACATGAAGTACCTTTATGATATGGGCTGTTAACTTTCTAATCAAATATGTATTTTTTAAAATGACACAAATATAAGTAATGTTGAAGAGGACTATTCCTACATGCATTGTTTGCACAATATTACAGGTGTACATCACGTCCCTTAATCAACATTGGATATTATATTTACTTGTATGCTTTTATTTCAAAGGCAAGAACACTGAAGTATAACCTTCGCACTGCAGCAGTTGTCAAAGTTCAACCCACATTATGCACTTCCAACATTGCAGTATTTGAGTCATCATGATGTGAGTTGGATTTGTGTAAGCTATGGAGTGACAAGGTTGACCATCAGTATCCTATAGCATAAGTAGGCTTTTGTGTTTGCATTTGTTTTCGACATGTGCATATCTGTAATAATATGTCACAATTATTTTGTTACAGATTTGTGACAAAGACAAATCATTTTATGGTTTGAAAGTTGACGTTTCAAATGTTTACAGCTTAGAAATCATGGTGTAGCCTCATATCTATGTGTAGCACTAGACACTTTGAGATGTAAATTTTTTTTTTTTACCATGATTAGGTAGCTAGCAGTAATTTTTGCCGGACACACAGCAGGGGAACAGCAGGCGTTACTGAACCCACAAAACACATCAGCGATTGTTTTCATCTGTGCATCTAACACTTCTGAGCAGCAACTGGCGCTGTTGAAGCCCAGGGTCAAGGAGGGTGTAGGCAGAGGCCTAGTATGAGACGTTTGAAGTTGAAGTTGTAGTTAGCAGCAGTAATTTTTGCCAGACACACAGCAGGGGAACAGCAGGCGTTACTGAACCCCACAAACACATCAGCGATTGTTTTCATCTGTGCATCTAACACTTCTGAGCAGCAACTGGCGATGTTGAAGCCCAGGGTCAAGGAGGGTGTAGCAGAGGCCTAGTATGAGACGTTTGAAGTTGAAGTTGTAGTTAGCAGCAGTAATTTTTGCCAGACACACAGCAGGGGAACAGCAGGCGTTACTGAACCCCACAAACACATCAGCGATTGTTTTCATCTGTGCATCTAACACTTCTGAGCAGCAACTGGCGCTGTTGAAGCCCAGGGTCAAGGAGGGTGTAGGCATAAAATATTGAGTTATTGCCTTGTTACGTGGCCATTGCAAATGTATGTACTTCAAACAAGAATAAATGAAGTTTTACTACAACAATAAAATGATAAATTTCAATTACAAGAATAGAAAAATATTTATACTTGACAGTCCTCTGTGGTTGATAACGTTTAATGGCTAACTGAAAATATGGTAACAAATTCAAAGCTTTCGAGACTACTCAGGTGTCTTCATCAGGCTAAGAGTAAAGCCAAAAATGAAGAATCACATATTTCTACACACAACAGGACACAGGAATAGCTAAGACAAGTGAGGGAGGGACAAGTGAGGGGAGACCGGCAACAAAAAGGAGAACAAGGATGAATTATCAGCGCCACACAATCACAGATAAATTAATGAATTTACCTGTTGGGAAAAGACTTTTGTATGCCCGGTCATAGCATCATGGATATGGAATTACTGTTATTAAAATATAACTTCAAATATGAGAAACGTACAAAGGTTTCAGAATATAAGCTCATCATGACCTTTGACACTGTTAGTGATGGAATGAATAGATCACATGGATTTATGTCATTCTATATCAATTAAGGAATCTGCGTCTATGCCCTTCCAGGGTCATGAAAACCCCAAAAAATACGCCAATGAGAGGGCAATCAAACTGTCTATCCTTATCTAGGAACTGTTCCAATATTTATGTTCATCCCTGTGAGATAATGACAGTTCTGATACACGTCACTTACTTGTCTTACCTATTGCACTATTCCTGTGTCCTGTTGTGTATAGAAATATGTGATGCTTAATTTTTTTAGTTAGTCTTTCCCTGATGAAGAGACGTGAGTAGCCTTGAAAGCTTGCAATTTGTTTCCATCTTTTCAGTTATCCATTAAAAGGTATCAACCACTGCTGACTCTGAAGTCTAAATATTTTTCTATCTACTGCTAACACGGTACAAAGATACACATGTTTTCTAATTTCAAGAAGGAAAAATAAAGAAAATACAAATATAAACGCATATATGCACATGCCAAAAATAAATGGAACAACACAACACCCAAAAAATTGGTAACAAAATATAGTGTTGTAAATTTAAGAATAAAAGTAAATTTTTTTTTTTATGAATAATGCTTAAGGAACGCTATGTTAAACCATAACATAGTGAAGACAATGGATTTTGTAATAGTCACTCATCATCATCATCGCAAATTTTATGTGACAGTCACAGACATTTCAATTATTTAAGTTCATAAAATCGTAACTTTCTATAGCATGTATGACATGTCCAGCATGGACTCATCAATGTGATTGATGACACAATAATGTACAATAAAAAATAACCATTTAAAAAAACATTAGGCATTGTTTGTCACAATTTAAGTGTGTGCCTGCAAGTGTAGGTGAAACAAAGGCTACGGATAGCAAAGGTATATTCTATGTCTGTATCAGACAGTGGACAGCCTCTGATGGGTAATGCCGATGTTATACTGTACGTCAATAAAGTCTGCGGCTGAAATCATGCATTTTTTGCTTGTAGAGTGTTGAAGAGGGTAAAAGAATGTCTGGTTGCGCAAAGCTTTATCCGTCAACACTACCTTCCTACTGTCACGCGTAGGGTAGGGTAGCGTGTGGCAATTAGCTGACTATCAAATGTGAGGTTAGGCTGCGTTATTGCGCACTAGGGACGCAAAAAAAAATACAGCAGTAATAATTTAATGTGTAATACTACACCTATGACAAACCAAAAAATTACGTTCCCTCTTTAACAATGTACAAGACTAACAAGCCTAATGGTTGACGCTGACTTAATTGAGATACAGTATTACATCAACATTGTCCATGAGTAACTATGCACTGTGATACCTATATACCAGTATTAATTTATATCTCTTGTGGTTGTTTCAACAGCACTTGCAGGTATAACTACCTATTGTCAGTATGCATGATGCACTTTCTAGATGTAATAATTTATTATTGGACATTATTACCATGTTTACATGCTGGCCATTTCATATATGGTGTTTGAAGTTACAGTTGGCATCAGTATGTGTATTTTATAATGTCTGTCATAAATAAAACTCGTGATGATGATGATGAGGATTTAATGATTCGTACATCCATTGACTGCATTATCTTACAGTACAGATAAAGTTCCTTAAAAAGCATTAATTCATAAGTCTGAAATGTACTTTTATGCATTAATTTAAAAATGTGAAGAGTAGACTATGTTTTATTTTTTGTTACCATTTCTAATAGACATGTGCAGATATGCGCTGTGATGACAAATTATTATTTGTCCATATTTGTCATAAAAATTTATCATTCTAGGCCTGCAAAACTTCACAATTTCATGTTTTCAGCATAACAAGCAGGGTGACGGCTCTTCCCTATTTGGAGCATGTTGGTCATGTGTTTTTCTGTCCATGTGTCGGGAACAGGACACTTCTTGCCGTTGACACAGCAGGGGAACAGCTGGCGTTACTGAACCCCACTAACAGTAGAGCTTTGTGTTTGTTCTGTGACACGACACTTCTGAGCAGCAACTGGCAGTGTTGGAGCCCAGGGAGTAGAGTTCAGGTGGTAGAAAGATGAACATAACAGGAGACATGGATAACGTTGCGAAACAGTTATTTAATCTGAAAACGGACAGACAAATTCTGGCGAGATCCATGCCTTGTTCATTTTCAGAAAAGTAAGCCGGTCTACATTATCGAGATAGTCGCATGCGACGGTCTGTTAGTACACCACCTGCAGCACTAAAGACGCGCTCCGATAATACACTGGCAGCAGGGCAAGCCAGCACCTCCAATGCATACTGGCTAAGCTCTGGCCATGTATCCAGCTTAGAGACCCAAAACTTGAATGGGGAAGAGCCATCTGGGAGTACACTGAGAGGCAAAGCCAAGTAGTCTGTCACCATCTGACGGATACGTTGCCTCCCGCTGACTGGAGCCCTCTCGGATGGTGTAGACATTTGTGGCGCTGCCACAAAACTTTGCCACATTTTTAACATACGGTCTTTCCCTGTGCAGAGGCACTGCGTGTGCTCCCTCTTGTTGCAGAGCTCTCTACACTGCCTCGACGCACAGAGCTGCTTTGTAAAGCAGTAGCAGCAGCAGTGCTCTCGGCAGTAAGGTAGAACATTAGGGATTGCACCAGTGTGTCTTGGTACTCCCGCATTTTTACGCTCCCGGTTCAACGGTGTGATGAGGCTTTTGACGTTGTCCCGGTAGCGAGGGTCTAGGAGGGTGTACACCCAATAATCAGACGTCGTGAGAATGTGGGCGATGCGGCGGTCGTTTCTTAGGCACTGCAGCATGAAATCAACCATGTGCTGCAGACTCCCAACTGGCAAAGAAACGCTGTCCTCTGCAAGGCGTTATCTCTGCCTGCTCTGCATCACCCACCCTCGCTCTACATACTGACTAGAGCGTTGTGTTACCTCCCTCTGGAGCGATGTCTTCCTCCTCCATTGACTCCTCCTCCTCATCCTCCTCACAAAGTGAGCCCTGCCCAGCCCTTTGTGAGGAACCCGTTGCGCTGACTTTCCAGAAGGTGATGGAATTTGTGACTCCTCATCCTCCACCTCTTCCAAACCTCATCCCTTATTGCTTGCAGTGTTTTTTGAAGCAGGCAGATAAGGGGGACAGTCAGGCTGACTAGTGCATCATCTGCACTCGCCATCCGCGTTGACTCATCAAACGCACGCAAAACGTGGCACATGTCCTTCATAGTGGCCCACTCATTAAGTGTGAAGTGTGGACGGCGCAAATTGCGTCTTGATTGCGCCTGATGCAGCTGATACTCCATAAACTGCTGGCTGCTGCTCACACAACCGCTCCAACATATGTAACGTTGAATTCCACCTGGTGGATACGTCACATATGATGCGATGTTCAGGAAGGCGCAATCTGCGTTGCAGAGCTGCAATGCGCGATCTGGCCATGCTGGAACGTCGCAAGTGAGCGCACTCTAGGCGGACCTTGTGCAGCAGTGCATCAAGATCCGGATAGTCCCTCAAAAAACTCTGCACGACCAAGTTGAGCACATGTGCCAGACATGGTATGTGAGTGAGGTTGCCAAGGCCCAGAGCTGCCACCAGATTTCGCCATTGTCACACACTACCAAGCCTGGCTGGAGATTCGCTGGCAAAAACCACACGTCGCTCTCCTGCTTGATGGCATTCCAGACCTCCTGCGCTGTGTGGCTTCGATTCCCCATAGGAATTAATTTCAGAACGGCCTGTTGCCGTTTGGCCACGGCTGTGCTCATATCGGTCGCATCAGGTAAGCGTCCGCGGGTCCATGTGGAGGTAGACCGTGACGGCTCCTGCAGCGATGATTCTGAGGAACTGGAGTAGGAGGAGGAGTCAATGTGGACAGACTTGATTCCGCAATCCTTGGAGTTGGCAGAACACGTACAGCGCCACTCGCAAGATCTGTACCCGGCTCCACAACATTCACCCAATGGGCAGTGAGTGAAAGGTATCGTCCCTGGCCATGGGTACTGGTCCACGCATCGGTGGTCAGGTGGACCTTGCTACTGACGGCGTTTAGTAGCGCATGTTTAATTTTTGCCTCAACATGCTTTTGCAGACCAGGGACGGCTTGCCTGCTGAAATAAAATCGGCTGGGCACATTGTATTGTGGGACTGCCAATGCCATTAATTCACGGAAACTGTCAGTCTCCACCAGCCTGAATGACAGCATTTCAAGGGACAGGAGTTTTGCAATGCCAGCATTCAGAGCCTGTGCTCGTGGATGGTTTGCCGAGTATGGCCGTCTTTTATCCCATGCCTGTGCTACCGATGGCTGTTTTGTGGCCTGGGTGTGTGAGGATGACAGGGAACTTGCAGCTGTGGGTGGAATAACACTGTGTCTCTGGACAACAGTGACAGAGGTTCTTCCATGGCGATCCTTTGAGGAAGCCTTACCAGCTGTGTGTGAACTGGAGGAAGAGGCTCCAACAGGAGCTGAAGATGTAGGTGCTGCTGTAGGTTGGCCTACATCTCCAGTGTGTCTTTGTAACTCAACAAAGTGCTTTGACCGCACATGTTTCCACATATTTGTTGTATTAAGGTTACTGACACTTTTACCTCTTTTAATTTTTTGATTACACAGCTTGCATTTTACATAGCAAATATCATCTGCAACTGTATCAAAAAAGGACCACGCAGAGCAAGTCCTGGGAGCGCCCGGTTTGGCTGTTGTAAGAGAACTGCTCCGAACGGGTGCCAAACTGGAGGCTACAGGCAAGCGAGTCTGCAGCCTACCTCTCCCTACTGTTTGGACCGTTGGTGCAATCTCTTCCTCAGAGCTGCTCCCACCACCTTCCTGTTCCTCACGCCATGTTGGGTCTTGGACCTCATCATCTCCACCACTACCCTCTTCCAACACCTGCTGTTGTTGGGTGGTCTGGCCAGCACCATGCTCAACAGAAACTGGCAACTGAGTCTCATCATCATCAGATGCGTTCTGCGGTGTGCTGACCATCGGCACTGGCTCACCCGCCTCTTCAGATTCAGAGAGACACAGCTGTTGCGCATCACTGCATACTGCCTCTTCTTCACATTCCAGAATGCTGCTTGGCTGGGCCCCTGTTTCCAAGCCAACAGATTCTGAGAACAGAAGCAGAGACTCAGCTGGCTCCTGTACAGAGCTCTCTGACTGCCTGGGCAATTTGGCAGGCGGTGAAGAGACTGATGGTTGTTCAACAGTGCTGTGGTCCTGAGAGGAGGTGGAAGGTATTGAAGTCGATGCATTGGCTGCCATCCAACCAACAACGGCTTCAATTTGTTCTTCCGCAGCAGGGGGTACGCTGAGCTCCTACAAAAGTGCGCATAAAGGAACGCTCACGGGGAAAACTGGTGGATGCTGTGTCACTGGGTGCGGCAGCAGCCACAGAATCCCTACGTCCTCTCCCTGCTGCAAATCCACGGCCTCGACCACGACCACGTGCCTTACTCACTGACTTCTTCATCTTGGTAGATTGATAAAGAAAGTCAGAAAAGTTAAGGCCTAAGTGTGGTTATTCCTCACAGACTACAGTGAACCCTGCAGACAACTGTTCAGTATCTGTGAAAGGCCCCTTTGTGTACTTCTATAGTGTTTGCAACCAATGTATTGTATACGGATGGAAGCGCGTCACACTAATAGATTAGATTTTTTTCCACTAAAATGGAGCAGCACCAATTAGAGAAAAATGTGAAGGATGAGGCAGTGACACACGCTCAGCAGACTACAACCGGCAGTGGTTGAAGTACAAACTGGAGCGTAATCTGCACTCACAAAATGAAAAGCTCACAGACTACAGTGAACACTGAAACACAACTATTCACTATCTGTGAAAAGCTCCTTTGTGTACTTCTATAGTGTTTGCAACCAATGTATTGTATACGGATGGAAGCGCGTCACACTAATAGATTAGATTTTTTTCCACTAAAATGGAGCAGCACCAATTAGAGAAAAATGTGAAGGATGAGGCAGTGACACACGCTCAGCAGACTACAACCGGCAGTGGTTGAAGTACAAACTGGAGCGTAATCTGCACTCACAAAATGAAAAGCTCACAGACTACAGTGAACACTGAAACACAACTATTCACTATCTGTGAAAAGCTCCTTTGTGTACTTCTATAGTGTTTGCAACCAATGTATTGTATACGGATGGAAGCGCGTCACACTAATAGATTAGATTTTTTTCCACTAAAATGGAGCAGCACCAATTAGAGAAAATGTGAAGGATGAGGCAGTGACACACGCTCAGCAGACTACAACCGGCAGTGGTTGAAGTACAAACTGGAGCGTAATCTGCACTCACAAAATGAAAAGCTCACAGACTACAGTGAACACTGAAACACAACTATTCACTATCTGTGAAAAGCTCCTTTGTGTACTTCTATAGTGTTTGCAACCAATGTATTGTATACGGATGGAAGCGCGTCACACTAATAGATTAGATTTTTTTCCACTAAAATGGAGCAGCACCAATTAGAGAAAAATGTGAAGGATGAGGCAGTGACACACGCTCAGCAGACTACAACCGGCAGTGGTTGAAGTACAAACTGGAGCGTAATCTGCACTCACAAAATGAAAAGCTCACAGACTACAGTGAACACTGAAACACAACTATTCACTATCTGTGAAAAGCTCCTTTGTGTACTTCTATAGTGTTTGCAACCAATGTATTGTATACGGATGGAAGCGCGTCACACTAATAGATTAGATTTTTTTCCACTAAAATGGAGCAGCACCAATTAGAGAAAAATGTGAAGGATGAGGCAGTGACACACGCTCAGCAGACTACAACCGGCAGTGGTTGAAGTACAAACTGGAGCGTAATCTGCACTCACAAAATGAAAAGCTCACAGACTACAGTGAACACTGAAACACAACTATTCACTATCTGTGAAAAGCTCCTTTGTGTACTTCTATAGTGTTTGCAACCAATGTATTGTATACGGATGGAAGCGCGTCACACTAATAGATTAGATTTTTTTCCACTAAAATGGAGCAGCACCAATTAGAGAAAAATGTGAAGGATGAGGCAGTGACACACGCTCAGCAGACTACAACCGCAGTGGTTGAAGAACTAACTGGAGCGTGATCTGCACTCAAAAATCAAAACTCACAGACTGCAGTGAACACTGAAACACAACTATTCACTATCTGTGAAAAGCACCTTTGTGTACTTCTATAGTGTTTGCAACCAATGTATTGTATACGGATGGAAGCCGTCACACTAATAGATTTGATTTTTTTCATAAATGGAGCTGCACCAATTCAGAAAAAATAAAGGAAAAAGAGTCAGTGACACAGTCAGCAGACTACAACAGCAGTGGTTGCAGAAGCAAACTGCAGCGTACCTGCACAAAAAATCAAAACCTCACAGACTGCAGTGAACACTGAAACACAACTATTCACTATCTGTGAAAAGCCCTTTGTGTACTTCTATAGTGTTTGCAACCAATGTATTGTATACGGATGGAAGCACGTCACACTAATAGATTTGATTTTTTTCTAATATAATGGAGCTGCACCAATTCCACTAAAATAAAATAAAAAAAAAAAAGAGTCAGTGACACGTGCAGATGCCTACAAACAGCGGTGGATGCAGAGCAAACTGCAGCGTCACCTGCACTGTCACACACACACCTTGCACAGAGCTGTTAAAACAACACTGGCAAAATGAAGCTTTACACAGCGGTTGGTAAACTAGCCTGCCTCAAGCACAGTAGTACACAAAATCGCAATATCTAACTGTCCCTCAGAGTGAGCAGAGTAGCGTTCTGTCCCTTACTGAGTTCACAGCACAGTGACGCTAAAATGGCGGCGGCGCCTTTTATAGTGCATTCTGACATCATTTCAGCAGCCAATCACAGCCATGCCATTAGTTAAGATGACCGCAGCATTACAGGATGTGCCCACACTTCGTAGGATTCCTCATTGGCTGACTAAAATCACATTGCCTCTCAAAGAATTATGGGAACTTCCGATTCCGGTATACGATATGGAAAAAGTATCGGAATTAAGTATCGGAATTCCGATAACGCGAATATCGGCCGATACCCGATACTTGCGGTATCGGAATGCTCAACACTAGTCAGGGTTGATTCAGCTTCCTGTCTTAGGACAGTACAGTTCAGTTCAGTTGATTAGATCTGTTGAAGGGAGAGTAGTTCAGATCAGTCAGCCAAGTTTCCTGTCAGAGCAGGAGCTCAGACATTGCTTCCAAGCTCCTTGTTTTAGGACAAAGCTGTTCAGTTCAAACAAGTGGAGTCTAGTAACGGATGACTAGAGATCATTTCCAGCCTAGTCAGAATCTGAAGAGCAAGGAACCAGTATTCTCAGGACAAGCTGCCTGTATTCCTTAAGGAAGTGGAAGGTGACCCTCAGAGCGTGCATGAAACCAGTTAACAGAGTCCTGGTAGCCACTCGAAATGGGGTATAAGGAAGGAAGAAAGGAAAGAAAGGAATTACAGCAGTTATACCAACGAGTCAACAGAGAACAGGTCAGTGAGCACTGAAGGAAAGCTGACCTTTGAAAGATTGCTACACGTGCTTATGTTAAGGGCGAGAGCAGGGCGAAGGGCGAGTGGAGAAGTAAGAGTGACAAAGGGACAAATCACCCTCACTCAGTTAACCGGACACCGGGTCCGAAGCGTTGCTAGTGCTTCACGCCTAGTAATAAGAAAATCCGGAGACCTTTTGGACTTCAAGTCGCAGAGGGTAGCCCTATGTGTCGATACGTAACTGGAGTCAGGTAGAACAAGGACCTTGAGTGGGACGCTACAAAAGTAGAGACTCTGTTCTTACCAACTAAAAGGCTCTACCACAATGTCGGCCGGGCGTTGCTGCTATTGACAGAGTTGCACTTGACTTTATGCAAGTTGTACTCACACACTACAAACAGAAAGGAGGCCTCTAACCTGCTCAGCGGTTTTCCTGAATGTGCATTCTCCACCCCGACCAGCTTCCCGGGACCTGCCTGAAACATCTACAAGTAAAGGTATGGAAAGAGACTGCCTTGTGTGAGACTGCTTCATTAAATTACACCCTGCATCACCACCATAGACTTTGAGGGACCAGTCCCACCTGTGGGGGACTTAACATCTAGCTGCCATAACATCCCCTCAGAGATCAACCCTGCAGCGCTGGTCAATCAGATCAGAAACCACAGGTGGCGTCACGAACTATCTTTATAATCCCCTGTAAATATCCCCCATTGCATGACCGCCAGGGCCACGGACCGAGCTCTGCTGCCAGTGACAACTCCCATAGACTTCCATGGGCTCGGTTCTGAGTATCCCATAGCCCTGGTACCCACACATGTGGTGCGCGTCATCTTTGGCGTCACGAACAGGATCCGAAGCTTGCAAATTGTGAGTCCTGTGTTGCCTATATTGACTGTTTTGTGCAGAAAAGACTGTATTGCTGTTTGTCACTTTTGGCGCCATTTTCAGCCATTTTTGTCGCCATATTCGCGCCCTGAGGCGCTGGTGAAGAAGGTGGGCGTCCCTTCGTGGGCGTACCCCCCCTTGTGGCGCGAAAGCTATGGCCGCCTCTCAAAGTGTTATTACAATATCCGCAATGGCCCCACTGCAAGGGAGATCCGCCTCCTCTTCATCTTCTATGCAAAAAAGAGGAAGCGCAAATCCCGCCTCCACGGAAGAGACCAGATTGTTCCTGATGGAAAACACAGTCTGGCCTGGAGTGAGATGGCGGAAGGACAGGAGACGCTGTGTGGAGGAGCGGCGGCGCGCAGGCCCCGTTCCCCAGAAGAGCTGCCGCCTGTGCCTGAGCCGTCCCCAGTACGGGACCTTCAACAAACTATGCTGGAGTTAAAGGAGGAGAATGCGGTGCTCAGAAAACTGATCCAGCGCCATGCAGACATGGAAGAAACGGAGAGACGATGGCGTGCCCAGAAACAGCGGCTGCTGTGGGACGCAGTGCTCTCTCCCCCAGGAACGAAGCCATTACCTGTGCTCCCTGTGTCACCACTGCAAGCGGCTGATGAAGAACCGGAGGCCGGCTCCAAAAGTGCTGATCCCGACTCCACCGATGATGCGGCGGGAGAGAAGGAGGCTAAGGAGGCCCTGCTCGTTCCGGAGTGCCAGCCAGGCCAGGAGGCCGCAGCGGAGTGCAGTTCCCCGGTAGGGACACCGGAGGGGACCCAGACGTACATGATGGAGATCGACTGGGAAGAGATGGAGCAGCGACGGCAGCAGGAGCAGAGAGAGTTGCAGCAGTTTCGCCAGAGGTACCAGGAAGAGACTCTCGCTGAAAAGGAAAACATCTGGCGAGACAAAGGTACGCTCCGGGAACCGTGGCGCCAGGGGACGGTGTGTGCCTCTAAGGCCCGAGGAGTTTGGGGTTACATATGCGAGCCCTGGTTCTCCCCAAAGACCTATGTTCACTGCTGCGATGCGGGGTTCCACCTGTTAAAAGGGGATGTTGTCACTTACACACGACACTGTAGTCGTCAGGGGTGGTTTGCCTTGAATGTCTCCCGTGTCTCAGTGTCCAAAGCCCCAGCAGCGTCAGCACCAGGCCGTGCACCAGCATTGCCCCCTGCGTACTCCTCTCCACCCAGGTCTTGCTCTGCATCGCAACCTGCGACCATTTCTGCATCGCAACCTGAATTGCACACTGCGGCACCTTTTACAACGCAACCTGCGTTCTACTCTGAGGATGTACCCGTTGGGTCCCTGGAGGATCAAACAAAAGATGTAGCTTCGCAAACGTATATTGCAGGACACGATCTTCTTGTAATGGGTTCCAAGGGCATCGTATACTTCTGGCCCCAGGAGTGGAAGACGTCGTTGTAATTTGCAAGAAAGAAGAAAGTCAGTAGGACCCAGACAGGGGTTTACTGCAACAGAAAGTGTAAAAAGTTTTTGAAAAAGAAGTTGATGAAGAAGTTTTACAAGATTTGCACTTTATTAATGTTTAATAATATGTATGATGATGTTTACATATTTAAGTAGAATACCCGGCTGGGTAAAGAGTAAATGTGATGATGATTGCATAGTTTGCATAGAATACCCCAGTTGGGTAAAGTGAAAGTGAAGAGTTAATGATTTCTTGAAATGTGTTTTATCAAGCAAGGACTGCGTGGCTGTGGACTGTGCCAGCCCAAAAACTTTTAATGTAAATAGTTGCGCTTCGGTGCTACATCTTGGTTTTACAAAAAGCCATAACTACCTCTGAAAGAAAACCCGTGTGGTGTGGCCTTGAGTGAGGTCTGCTGCTCAGAAGTCCTGCAGCCCACCCAGGACCCACGTGGGAGGTTTGGTGCGGGTCCTCCACAAGAATCTTGTCTTGTATTTATGAAAGTGTTTTTTGATACTTTTATATTCTTCTATGTATACAGTGTAACGTTCAAGAGTTCTTACCTCCCGCAAGGGATGAGTTAAAACTGTTTGATGTTATATGCAAAACAAAATGTTTTCTTTTCTCTTTTACAGCCCGGGAGTGCTGTGTTTAACCAAGGGGGGATGTGTGGCCCAGCTGCGCCAGGCACACATATTCCAGGAAAATGCACAAGAAGGTAACCGTGAAGCCTGATATTCATTCACGTCACGCACATTACCCAACACCACCACCAGGGGTATAAAAGGTAGTGACATGTAGCAGTCAGGGTTGATTCAGCTTCCTGTCTTAGGATAGTACAGTTCAGTTCAGTTGATTAGATCTGTTGGAGGGAGAGTAGTTCAGATCAGTCAGCCAAGTTTCCTGTCAGAGCAGGAGCTCAGACATTGCTTCCAAGCTCCTTGTTTTAGGAAAAGCTGTTCAGTTAAAACAAGTGGAGTCTAGTAACGGATGACTAGAGATCATTTCCAGCCTAGTCAGAATCTGAAGAGCAAGGAACCAGTATTCTCAGGACAAGCTGCCTGTATTCCTTAAGGAAGTGGAAGGTGACCCTCAGAGCGTGCATGAAACCAGTTAACAGAGTCCTGGTAGCCACTCGAAGTGGGGTATAAGGAAGGAAGAAAGGAAAGAAAGGAATTACAGCAGTTATACCAACGAGTCAACAGAGAACAGGTCAGTGAGCACTGAAGGAAAGCTGACCTTTGCACGATTGCTACACGTGCTTATGTTAAGGGCGAGAGCAGGGCGAAGGGCGAGTGGAGAAGTAAGAGTGACAAAGGGACAAATCACCCTCACTCAGTTAACCGGACACCGGGGTCCGAAGCATTGCTAGTGCTTCACGCCTAGTAATAAGAAAATCCGGAGACCTTTTGGACTTCAAGTCGCAGAGGGTAGCCCTATGTGTCGATACGTAACTGGAGTCAGGTAGAACAAGGACCTTGAGTGGGACGCTACAAAAGTAGGGACTCTGTTCTTACCAACTAAAAGGCTCTACCACAATGTCGGCCGGGCGTTGCTGCTATTGACAGAGTTGCACTTGACTTTATGCAAGTTGTACTCACACACTACAAACAGAAAGGAGGCCTCTAACCTGCTCAGCGGTTTTCCTGAATGTGCATTCTCCACCCCGACCAGCTTCCCGGGACCTGCCTGAAACATCTACAAGTAAAGGTATGGAAAGAGACTGCCTCGTGTGAGACTGCTTCATTAAATTACACCCTGCATCACCACCATAGACTTTGAGGGACCAGTCCCACCTGTGGGGGACTTAACATCTAGCTGCCATAACATCCCCTCAGAGATCAACCCTGCAGCGCTGGTCAATCAGATCAGAAACCACAGGTGGCGTCACGAACTATCTTTATAATCCCCTGTAAATATCCCCCATTGCATGACCGCCAGGGCCACGGACCGAGCTCTGCTGCCAGTGACAACTCCCATAGACTTCCATGGGCTCGGTTCCGAGTATCCCATAGCCCTGGTACCCACACATGTGGTGCGCGTCATATGCTATGCGCCAGTGTGATCATGCGTATGTGTGGTTAGGGACCCGGTTGAAATAAGCCACTAGAATACCGACTTAATCGGTGAGGAGTTTGGTATGGTAGCTGGCCAGGGTCGGTGTCCTAGATGCCCTAGCTTACCGGCGTAACCGGTGAGGAGTTTTGATTGCCGTATTCAGGGTCTGGCGTTCAGACGCCATAGATTGCGGGTGACTCCCGCGAGGACATTAGCACATGATCACGCGTTATGTACGCTTAGCACTTAACTGTGTACCTGAGAGCCTGACAGGACACAGCACTTTTCCTCAGCGGCCCTGTGACGTAACAGGGTTTGCTTTCGACGCTAGACAGCGCCCTAGCGTTTTACTTTGCGGCTCACTGAAGTTAAGTGAGTTCGCACCTATCGCCATATAGCGCTGTGGCATTTCCGTTAGCGGCTCTGGGTATTAACAGAGTTCGCACTTGCTGCCACAACGCGCTACGGCGTTTATTTTAGCGACTCTGCGGGATAACAGAGTTCGCTACTTTCGCCATTTTACTAGCAGCAGGTTCCGCCTGCACGGTGGACCCCGGGCTGCGAACGCACCTCTCTACCTCATATATTTGGTGCGTTCCGCAGACCCTAACACCTAGTGATGCCCTTTGGGCTCACTAATGCTCCTTCGTCTTCCAGTCCTTCATGAATGACATTTTCAGGGATTTTGTGGATAAATTTCTGATTGTTTATTTGGATGATATCTTGATTTTTTCCAATGACTGGGACTCTCATGTGAAACATGTTCGGACTGTGATCCAGATTTTGAGAGAGAATGCTCTGTATGTGAAGGGATCAAAGTGTCTTTTTGGCGTACAGAGGATCTCATTTCTGGGATTCATTTTGTCTCCATCTGTTATTGAAATGGACCCAGTCAAGGTTCAGGCCATCTGTGATTGGGTCCAACCTACTTCATTAAAGGTTCTTCAGAGATTCTTGGTTTTGCCAATTTTTATCGTAAATTTATTGGTAATTTCTCTGTTATTGTTAAACCATTGACTGATTTGACCAAAAATGGTTCTGATGTGGGGAATTAGCCTCCTGAGGCAGTCGCTGCGTTTCAGGAACTTAAGCAGAGATTCACTTCTGCTCCTGTTCTACGGCTGCCTGATGTTTCTCTGCCATTTCAGGTGGAGGTTGATGCCTCTGAAATTGGGGCAGGTGCCGTTTTGTCCCAAAGAGATCATGAGACCTCTAAAAGTAACCCTTGTGCTTTTTTCTCTCGAAAATTTCTCCAACTGAACGTAATTATGACGTGGGTAATCGGGAGTTATTGGCCATGAAGTGGGCTTTTGAAGAGTGGAGACATTGGCTGGAGGGAGCCAAACATCAGGTGGTGGTCCTCACGGACCATAAGAATCTGGTTTATCTGGAATCAGCCAAGCGACTTAATCCTAGACAGGCCAGGTGGGCCTTGTTTTTCACACGTTTTAATTTAGTGGTTTCCTTTCTTCCTGGCACTAAGAATGTTAAGGCGGATGCCATCTCGAGGAGTTTCTTTGCGGACTCTCCTGAGTTATCTGATCCTGCTGTTATTCTGAAAGAGGGTGTAGTTCTTTCCGCCTTCTCGCCCAATTTGAGACTGGCTCTGGAGGGTGTCAGGAGGATAAACCCGAGAGCTGCCCTGTTGGGAAATTGTTTGTCCCAGACCAGTGGAAGAAGAGTGTGATGTCTGAGATTCATTGTTCTGCGTTGGCCGGTCATCCCGGAATTTTTGGTACCAGAGACTTGGTGAGTCGGTCCTTTTGGTGGCCTACTTTGTCTCGTGACGTCAGGGAGTTTGTGCAGTCCTGTGGGACTTGCTCTCGCTCCAAGCCTTGCTCTCGCTCTAGTGGTTTGTTGATGCCATTGCCTGTGCCCAAGAGACCATGGACCCATATCTCTATGGATTTTATTTCCGACCTCCCTGTTTCTCAGAGAATGACCGTTATCTGGGTGATTTGTGATAGGTTTTCCAAGATGATACATCTTGTGCCATTACCTAAGTTGCCTTCCTCCTCCGAATTGGTGCCTTTATTCCTTCAGCACGTGGTTCGGTTAAAGGCATTCCTGAGAACATTGTGTCTGACAGAGGAGTCCAGTTTGTTTCCAGATTTTGAAGGACTTTTTGTTCTAAACTTGGTGTTCAATTGTCTTTCTCCTCTGCTTTTCATCCTCAGACCAATGGACAAACTGAGAGAACAAACCAGACATTGGAGACTTATCTGAGATGCTTTGTGTCTGCTGATCAAGATGACTGGGTCTCTTTTTTGCCTTTGGCTGAGTTTGCTCTTAATAATAGGGTAAGCTCTGCCACTTTGATGTCTCCATTTTTCTGCAATTTTGGGTTTCACCCTCGATTTTCTTTGGGACAGACGGAGGCTTCTGTCTGCCGGTGTTGACTCTGTTGTGGAGCGTATGCAGCAGATTTGGGGGCCAGGTAGTGGAGAGGTTTCCCTCTCTCAGGAGAAGGCCCAGCGGTTTTGGGCCCAAACCCGGGATAGGACTGATGGTCCTCGGTTTAAATGGGGGGGTTGGTTGGTTGTCTCAAGAAAAAACCCCATAGAGTTCTCTCCTAAGTTTAAGCCTAGTTCATTGGCCTTTTTAAATCTAGATTCTTAATCCGTTTTCCCTTTAGTT